>VZQC01003255.1:1728926-1823765 GCA_009823505.1 Rhizomys pruinosus | reverse complement strand
AAAGAAAAGAAAAAAGAAGAAAAGAAAAATCCTCCAGTTCAGGTGATATGGGTATGTATGTATGTATGTATATGTTTATGTATATCCATACATTTAATACACATAAAAGGTTGTTGATTTGGCTTCAGAGGTTTAATTCATCACTTACCCCCACTATATACAGAAACCCATGTTTTAGATGCCTAAAGTGCAGATCATGGCCACAGTTGTGCTTGAAGGAAATCCTCCCCCTGAGCCCCCTGGATACCTCCTCCCCATCTTCAGAAGACACCAGGCTGAGCCAGCCATCTGGCTCCTCCACGAGGTGTTTGCCTTCAGGTGTCTCATTCCTATCATGCAGTGCCGGTGAGGTGACTTCTGTCCTCAAAATACCCCTGCCCAACAGGAAAGGAAACGTTGTCAGTCAAGGGCTGGAAGAGCAATGGCCTCTCCTCAGTGTTTGGGTTTGCCAAGCTTAGATCTGAAGTCCTTTCTGACAGTCAATCCTGCCACACTGGAGATGTGAACCATCTCGGATACAGATTCCCATAGATAAAAGGACCATGTCCGGCTTGAGGCTCAGAGCCAGGCTCTATACTCTGTAATTGTAAATATGAGCTGGGGTTTTTGTTTTGTTTTGTTTTGTTTTTTTGTTATTTAAATTCTTCCCTTGTTAAATTTATTAAATGGTAACTATTTTTTATCAGTCCCTTAATACACAGAACCTGACACTAACAAATATTTGATAAATGCACTTATGCATACACCAGTACATGTGTGTTTAGGGTGTGTGTGTGCATGTGTGTGTGTGTGTGTGTGTGTGTGTGTGTGTCCCTAAATGTATAAAGTAAAGAATGAGTGCCTTTTTTAGCTTTAGACTGTAGCTCTATTCGGTGAACTCATTTTAGATTACTTGGGGTCAAGATTACTTAGGGGTAGAAGAGAGTTCGGGCAATACAATGGGTAAAGCATGGAATTACTCTCATTACTTGCATACAATGCCTAGTGATTCAATAAATGATGACTCATCAATTAGTATTAACAAAACTAATATTGAGAATTATTAGTCCAATAATTTCATTTCAGAGATCTGTTTGTCACTTTCCAAATATTTACTAATGGCGCCTGTTTTTACCAAGGTAAAATGACTTGTAATGCTTCATTTAACCATAGAAGATAATTTCCACGGCCAGTAAATGCCCAGTGAAATGCAAAGTAATCTAGACTAAACCATGCAATGCCTTGGGTGTTTCTCTGGGTTCTAGTTTTAGAGCAGTACAAATTCAGTATAGTACATTTAATTTTGAAATTTTTTATGTGTATGAGTTCTTTGCCTTCAAGAATTTAAGTGCACACGAGTTGTGCAGTATCAGCAGAGGACAAAAGAGTGTTTAGACCCCCTGGAATTGGATAGTTGTTAGCTAGCATGTGGGTGCTAGGAACTAATCCTGGGTCCTCTGCAAGAACAACCAGTATTCTTAACCACTGTGCTATCTCCCCTGAGCTATCTCTCCAGCTCCTAGAATAGTACTTAGTACATCATTTAAATTATTAACTTTCATTGGTAATGAAAGTTACTCACTATATAATATGGGCTTGTATACTCTAATTCTAAAAATTGCATGGAAAATTACACCATATCTACCTCATGAGAAGATAATTAACACAGAGAGGATGCCAGATGTTGGAGAAATAGAGGTGTTTTCTGAAATATAAAGGTAGAGAAAAAGAATGTCAAGCATTCAGATTAAAGAAAGTGTGTGTGCTGTAGAAAACACCATAATTACTTTTCTGACCACTGGAATGTCTTAAATTATTTTGTATGTATCACTATCTATTCATCTTTTAGAGAAAAGAGTCTTCTTATTGATTCTCTTAATTATTTTTCTCTAGCGTCGCTCCAACAGTTAAATTAATGGTCTCTCAGGGAAATTTGATTGAGAATTTAGTAATTCTGAGATTGATTCAGAGATTCAAAAGATAATAGCTTTATTTGGTTTACTTAGGCAAGCAGTCAATTAAAGGGGAAAAAGCCTGTCATAAATCTTTAGGTTTATTCAGATAGACTATTTGATGTTTTTATTAAATATATGAAATTAACTCATTGGCCAACTGTGGTATTTGTGAAGGGATGCTTCTTTTTTTACTGTTTAATACAAAAATCTATTTTTCTTTTTAAACCACTTTCCTGTTATTCTGATACGAACAGGAGTTCACTGAACTACGTATGTTTTCCTGGATGTTAAAGTAATTCTGGTGTGTTTCAGATTTCTCTGATTTGGACAGATAAAAGTCAATTATTTTCATTTATCTCCAGGATTCCATTGATTCAAATGCTTGAATTAAATATCCTTTTATTCAGAAATTCCTGGCATTCTTTTTAATAGTTTAGCTCTGAATTCTCAAGTGGAACAAAGTAAAATAAATAAATAAATAAATAAATAAATAAATAGAATGAATACATTCAAACTTTAATTATTATTGTTCTCAAACTTTCATATTAGTATTTCAGTGCTAATCATTATTAACTTATTTTTGTTTTCAACAAAATAGATAATGGAGAGAAAAGGGAAGGATTGAAAGAAAGAAGAGAGGGAAAAAGAATTGAAAGGCAGAAGAGAGAGAGAGATTGTATGTGTGATTTATTCAAGCTTGATCGTGACCTAGCCTATGAATCTACCAATGTCTACATCACAGAGCCATAGTTAGCCTTAATGTATTCAACTTCATTGTAATTGATGCCAAAACCAAAGATAAAATAGTCCATCCCTAGGAATTAGGAGAAATAAGACAGTAAAACAAACCTGATAGCATGGACCAATCACAAATACCCTTTTAACTAGCTATTAGAGTGTTTTACGTTTGAGTTACACCAACAAGTTTCTTAGATGAAGTTAACCTCACAATTTTCTAAACACATTCTAAAACTTTACATATTAATTAATCTTTGAAGTTTGTCCTCCATTATTTGTATTAAGTTGTCTCTTTTGATGATAGTACCAATGCAGAACAGCCCATGAAAAGATTTATTAAGTATTGTTTTAAACTAAATGTTTATGTATGTCCAAAATTCTAATTTTAAACCTAATCCCCAATATAATGTCATATGGAGACTATAAAGGGATTCGAACAGTAGCACAGCTTCATGATAGATACAAAAGACAGTCATTACTTTCTGCACATGTTTGACTCAGAAATTCAGGCCTCAGAATGAAAAACTGTTGTGTTTACTTCTTTGAGAAGAACCAATACAAATAAAAATGGTAACACATGCTTTATAATGCAGTCTCCCATATGCCAAACACTACAGACACAGACCTCTTAGATTCCTCCTCCTAAAATATTTCCCTTCATTCACTGGAGGTATCGCCAAGTATGTGCTGCATTGCATCCCATCGCTGTGAAAATATATAGGCATTCATTTTTGATTACAGAAGGTGATGTGTGAATGTTTAGGGGAAACAGGTTTCTGAGAGATGAGACTCACTTGCCCTTTGTAAGGTGTGCGGCTCCCCACAGGTATTCTGGTGCATTATTTAGAGTCTCCAGCCTCTCTCTGCAGGGGATTGTGCTGAAACTTGGGCAGTGAAGATAAAGCTAGCTGGCAGAAGTCAGGTTTCACAGTCTGACCCCCTCTCTGGAGGAACAGATCATGTTATCTGCAGACAAATCAAAATAACTCTGAACATTTCTGTTTGGCATTTTAAAATTCGATTTCTTAACATCTTAGGTGAAACTGAATAAACTCTATTTTTCTGATCAGACTTAAGTCTTTGGGGAAAGAATGTTTGGTGTGTTTGTAAGTTAAGCTGTACAATTGAAAATGAACATTTCTGTATCACACAGGATATGAAATTTAGGATGGGAATAATCCCTTAAAGTTTCCCTGTTCGAGGGCTGGAGAGATGGGTCAGCAGTTAAGTGCACTGGCTGCTCCTGCAGAGGACCTGGTTCAATCCCCAAGACCCACAGAGTGGCTAACAGCCACCCATAGCCCCAGTACAGGGGAATCTAACTCCTCCTGACCGCTGCAGGCATTGCGTGACACAGGTGCTCTTACACACATGCAGACAATACACTCATACACAAAAGGGAAAAATAATAAAATTAAATTTTAAAAAGCCTTGTTCTGCAGGCAGAATCTATGTAATACAAACTCCACAGGGATGGAATTAATATGTTAGTTAACAAGATACTAATTTAGTGCCACCTCAGATCCTTGCATCATAGAATCTTCTCAGAGAACTTCAATTTTACTTCAGGGCAATATAGCAAGTATTAATGCAGAAAATATGTGGGAAATTATTTTTATTTTACATAAAACCTAATCATCACAATAGAAATATTTCCCTGTTGTTTATATTTTGGAAAACAAATTTGTTCTAGATATCCACATTGTGTTAGTTACATTTCTCATTGCTACAAATACCTGACAAAAACTATTTAAAGAAGGAAGGGTCAGCACTAGGTTAGTTTAGGGGTGTACTCCATCATAATGGAGCATGATGGGGTTAGGAGTTTGAGGTGGTTGCTCACACTCTATCCGCATCTGCAGTCAGGAAGTAGGGTGGAGTTATAACTTATGGATGCTCATCTTCCCTTCTCCTCTTCATTTTTTACTTAATCCAAACCCAATCTAGAAAATCCCTCAGAGGCCCAAGGCCTTGTCTCTAAGACAGTCCAGATCTTGTGATAGCATGGACCAATCACAAATACCCTTTTCACTAGCTATTAGAGTGTTTTACGTTTGAGTTACACCAACAAGTTTCTTAGATGAAGTTAACCTCACAATCTTCTAAACACATTCTAAAACTTTACATATTAATTGAAATCACATATTTCAATTAACAGTTAGGTAAGATCCCCTTAGCCTTAAGCAGAAATAATACCTATGTTTAACAGCTATGTGCTGCTAGTCCAGGTTCTCCAGAGCAGGAAAACCCAACCATATAAGGAATTGGCTCATAGAATGATGGCAGCTAAACTGCCCTGAATCAATGGTCAAGTGTAAAAAACAGGAAAGCCTATGATTTGGTTCCAGCCTAAATGTGAAGGCTGAAAACCCAGGAGAGTCAGTGATGCAAGTTCCAGACTGAAAGCTGAAGCCTCAAGATGCAAGAGCAGCTGTCACTAGTGTGAAACCCAAGACAGAAACATGTTTAACCAGATATCCAGGAAGCCCCTGACAACTTGACATAGAATGTTAAACATCACAGGTCTGTACATTATCATTTTGCCATCCATACACATCTTAAGCCATACTCCAATTAAGCTATATACTGAATAAAGACTAAAACACTACCATGCATCTACTGAACAGTATCAAACTCTCTGTATATATAGAAATTGTGGTGGCCTTTTACCCAGAAAGGGGGTAAGCTCTGAGTGCTCATTCATCTCCTTGTTATCTCATAATCTAAATGCTGTAATATCAAATGACAATGCATAAACAGCATGATATAAAATTAAGGCACCTTATTTATATTACAGGATAGTATAGCAAATGAGGGCAGAATTTGTAATATATGTGCATATGTACACAATATATGAGCAAAAAAAAGGAGATTCTGCAGTAATCACAGTCCTCAATTTCTGTGGTATTTCTCTGCTGTTTCTTGGACATTCCCCCATCTTCAGCAATTCTCTCAGTTGGCTGTGGCTTTCTACCTAGTGGAATGACCTACACCCTTATTTTTAAGGCAACTATATCATTCACAACTCCTACCAGAATTGGGTTGTTGTAGTATTCCCTTGATCTTAATCACTGACAGAATAATACTAAGATATGGTATAAATATTCTTTGACTCTACAAATGCATCTTTCTCTCCATTGTGGTGTATTCTTGGTAGACTGGATTTGCTCCCTTTGGAACCAAGACCTCTAGGTCATCATAGATTAAACTCATGGGACCAGGAAGCAAAGCTATTGCTATGGTGACTAGAATTAATAATGTATGGATTCATACTTTTTTTGCACTTTGATTGCTGGACTCATGAATCCCACCTGTGAGAGATCAGCACCATATATTTGATGATAATTCAGAATACACACAGCCTTCTGGAGAAACTTGCCTCAGTTTGCAAAGTTTGTGAGCCATCTAGCCAGCACTGTACTGGAATCTTGAAAAGACCATTTCCCTGTTCTGTCAAGTCAATGGCCTGAGAATTCTGAGGAATGTATTAAAGCCTGTGAATTTCATGAGTGTGATGTCATTGCTATAATTTGCTTGGAAATAAATTTCCATATCAAAGCAAGACTATATAAATTACTATAATGGTATTCTCTAAATATATAAATGGCAGTTCCTATAGAAATTTCGTATGTACAAAAAAGTAAATCTGGAGCCAATGTATCTATTCTAATATAATCCAAACATTGTCATTTCCATAATGGAACTGGTTCTATGTAATCAACTTGCCAGATGGTATCTGGCTGATCCTCCTGGAGAACAATGTCATCGTAGAGACTTGGTGCTGGCAGATCAGGCCAGAATTGCTCATGTGCTGCTATGGGAGTTCACTCTTGATGAATGAACGCCCATGTTTATGAGTCTGTACTATGTTAGACCTCACCACCAAGACCATTTAGCTCATGAAACAACTGGGCAAAGAGAGGAGGGGCTAGAGAAGGCTGACCAATACTCACAGAGTACCTATCCTAGTTAGCTTTCTGTTGCTGTGATAAAGCACTGAGCAAAACTAGATGAGGCAAAACATATTTCATCTCACTCTTCCATCTGACTGTCCATTGCTGAGAGAAGTCAAGGAAGGAACTCAGTGCAATAATGAAGGCAGGAACTGAAGTACAAATAATGAAGGAACAAAACTTTATATGTTTGCTCTCCTGGCCGGTGCTCAACCTGCTTTCATGTACAAACCAGGGTCATGTGCCAAGGGGTGGCACTCCCACAATGGGCTGAACTTCCCACCTCACTCAAAGATCAAGAAAATATCTATCAGATTTGTCCATAAGACAATCCAATAGGGAAAGTTCCCCAACTGACATTCCTTTTTCCCAGTCATGTCAAGATGACAGCTGAAGCTGACCAGTACAATAGGTCATTATAACCATTTGATTATTTTATTCTCCTTTTGTTGAGTTCACCCTTTGATAGGCATTCAAACTGGATGCAACTGTCTTCTTGTTTTCTCACTCAGAAAGGCCTATCCACATCTTTTTCCAAAGATTTATTTCTCATGAATTTTCTGATCATGCTATTTCCTTTCAAGTCACTGACCTGGCCACACCATAGGCCACAATCCATTAACTGATATATAATTACATACTTTCCAATTATCTTTTAGAACAAACAAAAGCCAGACACACTACCAGAGCTTCTGTCCACTAGAAGAATTTCACTTAACCACTCTCCTTCAAATACGTTCCAGAAAGAGGCTCTAGTGTCTGCGTATGAAAACCAGCTGACGGCCCCAGACATCTTCTCTTCCTCTCTCATTGGTGAGAACTCTTGGTGAGGCTATGGCTTCAGGCTGCAGGAGAGAAGGCAGGATTGCAGAGTTTAGTACCAGGAGTGAAGTTATGATGTGAAAACTACATATATCTATGTATCTTTATATTGAGATTTCAGAAGGAACCAAGGAACAGGTTTATTTGAAACTGGAGGAAGATGCTATTTGTTAAAAAGCAACAAAAACTTGGGCTGGAGAGATGGCCTAGCAGTTAAGAGCACCGACGGCTCTTACAGAGGACCCGGGTTCAATCCCCAGCACCCACATGGTGGCCGAGAACCGTCTGGAACTCCAATTCCAGGAGAACTCCAATTCCAGGGGAATCCGACACCCTCTTCTGACCTCCGCGGCATTGCATGACACAGGTGCACACACCTGCATGCAGAGAGTAGATTCATACACATACAGAAATAAATAAAAAAATTTTTAAAAAGCAACAAAAACTTGATTAAATTGTATTCCATTTGTTTATGTAACAACTCACAGGACTCACTCTGTAGACCAGGCTGGCCTTGAACTCACAAAGATCCACCTGCCTCTGCCTCCCAAGTGCTAGGATTAAAGGCTTGTGCCACCACGCCTGGTGATCTATGGTACTTATTAAGGTAACCTCAGCTGACTACCACATTATGACCTTATATTTTTCCCCATTTTCACATTTAATTCCCTTTCAAGATTGAATGAGAATTTAAAAAATATACTCAAATCCATAAATTGGAATTTTCATCATGCTAAGCATATATATGCATATATATATATATATATATATATATCTATATGTAATATTATATATATGTTCCCAATCCCAGTGGTGATTCTGAGAAGTCTTTTCTTTTCTTTTTTTTTTTTTTTTTTTTTTTTTTTTTGTCTGTTTTGAATGTACTTTCTGCATGCAGGTCTGTGCACGCCGTGTCGTGCAATGCCTCGGGCGAGGGGTGGTGTCAGAAGGGGCATTGGATTCCCCTGGAACTGGAGTTCTCCTGGAATTGGAGTTACAGACGGTTCTCAGCCGCCATGTGGGTGCTGGGGATCGAACCCGGGTCCTCTGCAAGAGCGTCGGTGCTCTTAACCGCTAGGCTATCTCTCCAGCCCCTCTAGAGTCTTTTCTAACATACCTTTCCACCGCATGCTTAAATTCCTTTTGGTTTTCTTTATTTTTAGTTTATGTGCATGAGTGTTTTGCCTGCATGTATGTAAGTTCACCATTCAGTGCCCAGGGAAACTAGAAGAGAACATTGGATCCCCTGAAACTGGAGTTATGGATGGTTGTTAGCCATATTATGGGTTCTGGGAACCAAATCCAGGCTCTCCACAAGAGCAGCCCCTGCTCTTAACTGATATGCCATCTCTCCAGCCCATGCCATGCACTTTCATGGATAATCATTATCTCTGTGCTACTTCTTATACAGCTCTTAGTTTAATTCTCTTTGACTCTCCTTCCTCCCTACTTAGGTTTAACCTGACATTATTTCTACCTTGCAGATAATCTTGAAAGACAGCAGTAATATACCTTATTTTCCTCTGTTTAGTTCTAATCCTTACCATTACTGGTTTAACCTTCACAAAATAGATTAGTAATGTTCATAATACTTTAAAAAATAAAACACTTTGAGAAATTTCTTTGTATTTATCCTGAACTCAAAATTATTAATTTTGAACTCCCTTGTCTATAAGTCTTTGTATAATCATCCCTTTCTCTTTCTTTCTAGGTTTATCTTGAAGTTGGCCCTTCCTATTCTATATATGTTGACTGCACCCCCAAAGTCTCATAAGATTAAAGACTTGGTTATAGGGTGGAACCTTTTAAAAGTGAGGACTAATAAGAGGTTCTTTGATCATGGGGAGTGTCTTCACAAAGGAAATTATGGGATGAGACATCCCATCTCATTATATCTCTGCTAACTGGCTGATAAGGAAGACATTTGATCCTGAGATATTGTGTTGAGGTCATGCAAAGCTGACTATGGAAAACTGGTAGCACACACAGAACCACTGCTATTACCACATCCAAAGATACAGAAGAACATTTAGAACTTAAGGGAAGACTTTTGAAGAGCTTGTGGACAAGGTGAGAGAAATATAAAGCATCTGTAAGTGGAGCTTCATGGAAGATTCTGGTGGATCCATAAAAACCAGAGTGTTGGTAAAATCTGGACCATAAAGGCTGTGCTCTTGATGACATGAGCATTCTATTAGAAACTGGACAAAGACCAACCTTTAGATCCCATTGAAGGCTTTGACTACATTTGGCCCAGGTTCCTTGGGGAAAGCTCATCTTAAAGGCAATAGTCTTCCTTACTCGGCAATGAACTCTCAAAGCTATGGAACTTGTAGGCTACAGTGTAGTAGGAGACTTTAGTCAGCCTTACAGTGAGAACAAAAGCCTGAAAGAAGGAGGCACCAAGACCTGAGAAAAAGACTCACCAGAGAAAGAATGAAAAAGCCTGTAAAGGTAATGCTGGGACAAGAAAAGTGATGAGTGCTCTTTAAAGGAAAAGCAATGTGTTTTGTCCTTGCACAATAAGAAAGATGTCTCAAAAGCATCTAGACATCTGCAGCGACACCCTGCTTTTGAAAGTTCAGTGTTATAGAAACTTACTGCACTCACCAGAGTGATGGGGACCATTGAGCCTTAGATGGGACTGCCCAGAACCATGAGCTAAAGAACATTCTCACTTTATAAGTTAATTGCCTCAGGTATTTCATTAATGTAAGGCTAGGCTGACTAATACATCTACTGCACTCCGGACATATTGGCCTCATTTTGCCCCAGTGCTCCATAGTTTGCTACATGATATGAATCTGCAACACCTCAGACACAGGATACATCCAGGGAGCGGCCTGGTGTAAGCCTGACAAAGGTATTCTCTGATCACTGACACTCAATGATGAAAGCATAGACTATATATGTAATTACACTTGTTCCATCACTTTATCAGTGTTTCCTTTCTCCAGCAGACTACAGTCTTTGCTAGTGTAACTATAATGTTAGCAGATCCAAACCAGTGTAACGATTAATAAATAATAGAGCTATTGGAACAAAAATGCATTGAGTTACACAGGAGTGATATAAAAAGTATCTTGGTTTACCTCTGCAGTTGGCAGATATCAAGTATAAAAATACAATGGAGATTTCTTCTGCTTTCAGAAAGCATAGATTTGAGTTTGAGATAAAAAATGAAAGTAAGTAATGAACATCATACCATGTCGTGAAAAGTCCCAGGATAATTTAAAACATGTCATTAGGCAAAAAAAGAGAAGTACTCACACCTGGAATGGTACAATGATGACTGACAAATGTAAAGTCTTGAGTTGGATGATGAAAGAAGTTGACAAATTCAAACTGAAAAGCCCTAAGTTTCTCAGGAACAGAAGTACTGATCCATGCTCCAGAAACTGGTGAGCTTCAGGGGTCGAGGTCAGAGAGGAGGACACCAATGCAGGGCTCACTGGGGTCCAATGATTTATGGAAGAGAGCAAGATCGTAGTCCCATAACCTGACAAAAACCCAAACTCTAAAATGATGAGTTTAATAGCTGAAATTTAAAAACAAAGCTGTACTATTACATTTCTGTAATGTATCAGAAGATCCATTGATTAGTTGCAGGGAAAAAGATGTCAAAATGCAATGGATTTGTTAAAAGTTATGTAAGCAGTTTACAAAGTTGTGGTCTTGGACAGTTTCACATCTCAATGGGATCTTGGAAATTAAAGGCACATAAAACAAGATATGTACTCTTCTCTTTAGTGATCTAAGCTCTTCCATGGCTTCAGAATCCTACCTCTCATCTTTAGATGCTTCCACAAAAACCCTCACATAAGACTGCTAACTGAAAGCTTGCTAACAAGGCTTTCAAAATTTTTCATTTTGAAATCTATGCTTTTATTGAGCGTCTGCCTCTAAAAGAAAAAAAAACAGACTAGTGGTATTTGGCAATAGCAAATGTAAAGATACTACTTTATTTTTGAAATCATCATTTTACAGTGGAAGTATTAAGGAACTGACAGCCTCTTTCATGAAACTTCCTATAAAATTTAACATAAATATCAGTACTACCCTGTTTTATAGCATGCTTGTAGTTATATATCAAAAAATGTCAAACTATATCAGATCTGCAAAGCACAATGGAAAGAATTCAGAAACAGAAACATATGGAAGGACTTAAAGAGTCAGGTACCACTATAGGTTTGTTTTGCGGAGGGCCATTCCCTACTCCTTCTCATGCCAGAAGCAACCCTTCGTGCTTTAATTCCAGATTATACTTTAAGGACTGAATTCCAGCTATCCAAGTTGAGAATCACACTACCGTAATCTTTGCTTTAACTGGTACCCAAAACATTAACAAAATACATTTGATATCTCTTCTTTTATGGGTATATTAATTTTGTTTACGTTCACATTCAGTGTTTATTTTATGTGTGTTAAAATGTTTACGCCAGATTCATATTATTTCAATGATGTTTTCTTTCCTGCACAATTTCTTACATTTTTGGAGTTGGTAGTTGTTTGGTATATACTTTGTTGAATATTCTACCCAATTGCCACTAGTCTAATCCAAACACTCTAACTGATATTCAATCTTATCCAATAAGTATAATACTCATTAGGTATTCTATTTCATTTTTTGACAGAAATCACCCATGGAAATTTATGACTAATTCCAACCTAGGTATAAGGACCAGTTTTCATCTGAGAATATCCCTTTTCATAATCTCTGGGCATGTTCTGCAGTTGAATCCAATGTCCCTGGCAGATTTCGTCTAACTCTTTATTTTTATTCATGTATTTTGTTGTTATATACAATTTAATAGTTTCAAAAAAAAAACGTTTGCTTAGGAGATAAATATTTGCATTTTTGTGTGTCTCAATGTAGCTTAATGTCTTTATGTTTATACATTTGAAACTCCTTTTCAAAACTTATTTTCCCTTAAATAATTTTTATGACTTATTTTCATTTATGTATTGCTGGTGTGGAGGGATATATCTGTGAGTACAAAGCCCATGGAAGCCAAAATTGGGTTGTACCCCTAGTGCTAGCATTACAGTTGGTTAGGACTACCTAGCTCTGCATTGGTGCTGAGAACCAAACTCCAGTCCTCTACAAAAGTAACATGTGCTCTTAACCACTGAACCATCTCTCCAGTCCCTCCATCAATATTTTGGAAGTATTTATCTATTATTTTTAATATAAATGTTGTTAAGAAGTCAAATATTATTCTTACAGTTGAAAATTTTATAAGGAAATTATAAGGAAATGTTCCTTTAAAAAGTGTTGGATATTCTTATTTTCTAGCATCCAATACTGATTACAGCATAGATCTTATTCTATTTGTTGTTCTTGGTGCTGAAGAGACTGAAGTTAAATACTTACCCTACTTTCTAGTAACAAAATCATTTTGTTCTTTAATTATTTCTAGAATAACACTCATGCTTGTTTTTGCTTCATGAACTGAGCCTTTAATCTTCTGAATTTTTCTTTCTTGTAACCATCTCATTAAAAAATTTGAAAGGGAAATTTTCTCAGATTTATTTAAAAAGCAGGTTTTTTTACATTTGTACTTCATATTTTAATTACCAAGTATTGCATTTTGCTCTTTAAATTTTAAACTGTAATACCACTAAGTATTTTATACAACTAATGTCTTTTCATGTGCTACATTTTTCAGAAACTTCCTTGTATTGCAAATTTTAAATTTTCTTCACAGAGTTTCTCTTCACTTTCTGTGATTCTCTCTTTTGTTTCTAGTAGTGCAGGATTTCCTGCATCACCTGGTGGTTTCTGGTTACTTGCTAACAAGAAAAAACACACTTTTGACTACTAATCTCCAAACTGTATGGAAGTTGTTCTCCATTGAGTTCATGATAGGGTAGTCCTAAAGAAGCAATTATGATAGATGAACTCAATGTCCTTGTCTTAGGTGTTTTTGTTATGGCTAAATCAAATTCTATCAAGAAGATTCTTCAGATTTTTCTCTCTAATGATTGCAAAAATTTGGGGGAATCAATAGCAAAATAACAGAAAAACATTCAAATTTCTATTTGAAATCTTCCATTTAACATCTGCTTTAATATATCATTTAATTAGTAATTATCATTCATCCCACAGTTTTTTTTTCCTCTGTTATGCATTTTACAGAGAAGAAATTCCTAGTATTCTGCCAGGGTTAGAACATCCAGTTGTCCTCCTACAGGTAATGGGGAGTAACAGTGATTCAGTTACTGGGAAGATAGCTCAGTTGTTAAAGTGCTTGCCTGAGTTCCATACCCAGAACCCGTGTCTGGAAAAAAAAGAAAAAGCCAGCACTGTAATCCTAGCACTGAGGAGACAGCGACAGATGGATCCCGGGCTTGCTAGCCAGCTATCATAGCCTAGCTGGAAAGTTTCAGACCAGGGAGAAAATTGTCTCCGTGAAACACGGGGGTTCCAATATTCATTAAACAGTTTAGGGTTGTGCCAGGGGTTTAGAATGAAGTTTAGCTGTTGTCATCATATAAAATCCTCCCTAGAATTCAACAGAACATGCTACAGTCACACACATGAGGAACATGTAAAGCCACCAGAAGGAAAGATTTTCTTGCGGGCATAATACTACAGCCAAATCTGGACAAACAAATGGGTCATAATTTGATTGTTCAGTGTGAAGATTAATCTTTATTGTCAGTTTTACTTGATTTAAGGTAACTATGGAAACACACCTCCAGGTACATCTATGGTAGCATTTCCAGACAATTTTAATTAAGCAGAGGAGATACACCCTGAATGTAGGCAAAATCATGCTATGGTCTGGGATTCTGGACTGGGTGAGAAAAAGAAAAGATGTGAAAAATAGCAAAACAGCATTCGTTTCTCTCTGCTTCTGAAATGCAGATCCCTCAAGCTCCTTTATCAATGACTGCCCCACTACGATGGACTGCGTTCCCAAAACTGTGAGCCAAAAGAAACTGTCCTTAACAAAAGGAGAAAGGAAGGAAGGAAGGGAGGGAGGGGAAGAAAAAGAAGACCTGAGGTCATCCTCACATCCTCAGGTTTACATGCAAGTACACACACACACACACACACACACACACACACACACACACACTCACACACACGAAAATAATGGAGTACTTTATGGGTTTTCTACAAGTCCTACTTTTCCTCTTCCTTCTCTTCTATTTCCATGAGTGTTGAATATTCTTTTTTTTTTTTTAACAGGGTCTCCCTGTAGCCCCAGCTGGCCTGGAACTCACTCTATAAACCAGGTTGGCCTTGAACTCACAGAGATCCACCTGCCTCTGCCTCCTGAGTGCTAGGATTAAAGATGTGTGCCACCACACCTGGTTTAAAGACAGTTCTGTGAGCTGCTGGGAATCTAACCCAGGTCCTCTGCAAGAGCAGTTGGTACTCTTAACCACTGAGCCATCTCTCCAGCCCTGAATATTCTTTTGAAAGTACCTCTGCTGCCATTTTTATACATTTTATTGACTTTACAGTATAAATACTTTTGCTTCTTTATGTTATAAATACTTTTGTTTCTTTTTGCTCCAGAAAGTTAAACCATTTTTGGTGCAACTTTCTGGAGTCTACTAAGGCAATTACCACTGATCTACTTGGGTTTTAGCTTCTGTAAGTGATGTTTAAATGCCTCCTTCTCTTTGCATATCTACCTATCTTAGCTAAATACTATATATAATTTTTTAGAAATTCCCTTTGTTATCACATTTTAGACATCAACATGCAAATCCAAACTTACATCTATAGTTAGACTTTGGATTAGTTCCTTATTAATCTGTATTCATGAATCCTGACTAGTACTTCTTAGTGGTATTGTGAGGATTCTATGAGGTGACATGGTTAGAGTGGGATTATCAATGGGATTAGACTACTACAGATCAGCAGTAAGTGTTTCCTGCCCTGTCCTTTAAAGCAGCAAGTACAACCCATCTTGGTCTCTCTCCCTGACTGGCCCATCTTTTCTCTCTCTAAAGATAAATATGCTGAGGCCCAAATTCCTATGAGTTACTGAAGAACATGAGTCATTAAATGATTTCTCAGAGACTTTCATCTCTTTACTGCCTTTTGGTTCACATATAATATCACCTTTCAGTCTAAACCTTTCTGGGTGAGGATGTCATTATGGTTTCATTTGCAAAACTAGGTTTGTAAAATTGCAAAGTTTCCTCTAATGGATAAGAAAGCTATGGCTACAAGGTATGGTGCACAAACTACCTAATTTACAATGAAATATAACTGTTCAGCCACAAAAATTATCTAATTAAATAGGCAACAATGTTGAAAATAGGCATGGAATAGTAGGTCCTCTGAAATGAAGTTCAGAATCTGCATGTGTCTCTATCAGGAGAAATGAATATACTACACAAACAGGATCTTCTCCTGAAAGATGAGGTGCTCCTTCCTCTTCTGTGCACACACAGTTGTCAGTAGGTTGGTGCCAGTTATACTGGGCAATGATATCGACAGATTTGGAAAATTGCTTCCTGGGCCCCACTCTTGGCAACTCTATATGGTCCTGCTGGAGCCCAGGAGCCTCCATTCTTATTTAAAATGTTCTGGGGCTGGAGAGATGGCCTAGCGGTTAAGAGCACCGACTGCTCTTGCAGAGGACCTGGGTTCGATCCCCAGCACCCACATGGCGGCTAAGAACTGTCTGTAACTCCAATTCCAGGAGATCTCCAGTTCCAGGGGAATCCGAGACCCTCTTCTGACCTCCGCGGCATTGCACGACACGGGTGCACAAACCTGCATGCAGACAGTACACTCATACACATACAAAAATAAATAAAAATTAAAAAAAAATAAAATAAAATGCTCTGATGTGATTTGATGTGCAGCCAGGTCGAATGTCCTCTAGCAGAGCCTACACTATCCCTGCAGAGATGGAACATTGGAGTATTGGTTAATAGGTCAGCAAAAAGTTGAGGGAAGTTTTCATTACAACTTCCTACTTTCGTGACATAGAAGATCCCTTGAATGGACTCCCCCCCTTAATCTGCAATTATAAATGTAAGCTGACCCTGGAGATTGAGCAGAAGAGGGAGATGAAATAGCATGAAGGCAGTGGGGTCTTGGAGCATTGCCACATTCCACAGCAGATCTTCCAGCAGAGCTTAGCTCCAAGTGCTCCATACACACCATGTTAGAAGCTGTGCTGGTCCCAAGAAGAAGTATTCACTGTCAGGACTGTCCATAGATGGAACATGTTGGCAGTGCATAAAAATCCCCCTCACCCAGGGATCTACCTCACAATCTATTCCACAGTTTATTGCCTTAGAAATTGTATTCAATAGGCTGTTGATGAGGAAACAAAAACTCATGAAATTTTGCCTTGCAATAATAAAGGCTTTCACTATAACCAGAGAGTGGAAGTATGCCCGAGTTGTTATACTAATACTTGTAATTCTTTTATGAATTCAAGTTTACTATCTGTATAGCTTATTTACAGGGCCCAAGACCTAAATGAAAGCTTCAAGAAGAGAAACATTTTTTATTGCTAGGAAATGGATTCTGTTCTAAAATCCTCACCTTATTGGCAGATAAATGGAGACTTAGAAAACCTATATATGTGAGTTCAAAGTTGACACTGTTGAGATCTCCTAATGTCTGGTGAAATTTCATTTCCAACACAATAGTTTTGTAAAGTTTATTCATTAAAAGTCAGATGCTCTACAGGGCAGTACTTGTTGGTGGTAGGAAAGGGTATAAAAATAAGCACATCTTGCTGAACTGATTGACCATGCATAATGGGAATCATAGTGCCTGTCAAAGTTTCACAGAGACCCATATGACATTTTTGGAAATCCCTTTTACCCTTTTCCTATGGTTTGAAGATGGTGTACCCCAGCACAGAACCCACATTGAGAATTAATAGGAAGAATTAATGCATTTCTAAGAGTACTTGTTGTTCACAGGGGCTCTTTCTTCACTAGTGGACATTTTCCAATTGTCTGATGCCATCCACCCCATTATAACTTAGCCATATGCCTGCTGCTAAATGTCTGTGGTAACAACATTGGGTATTTTATTACAGAAATACAAAATGGGCTGAGATATCTTTGTAGCTGAATTCTGCCCAACTTCAATCAAATGCTCTTCACAGAGCAAGTAAGCAGAAGAATGCCAACTTGGTACATCTTTCATTTGGCTACTGTTTGGAGATTAATATCTAAAGCTTCACTAGTAAACAGATAAGCTATTACACCATGATTCCAAAGATCTCAAAACTGTAGCAAGACTTTGAGTCTGAGTTCTTCCAGGAGGGAGGAGGGTATTTCTGTAGTTTTGCTTTCTGGGCTGTTTTCTGCCACAGATCTGCAGGCTGCTGCATGCGTGAGCGCGATCAGGAATGATATGGTCTCGTTATTGATCCATTTTGGAAATTCTTGACCTTGATCTCTACAGAATATTTCTACACATTCTTTAACTGTGCTATTATCACTCCTGTGTCCCCTATTTCTATTTCCCTTTAATGTGCCTTGAGCTTCTTAGATAAAAGGATTATCAGAAGTACAAAATGTTGTATTATTACTAAAAGCATAAGACCTTATCTCTTCAGTTCATCAGGGGAACTTTGGTCCAGTAACTAAGAGAGCTCTGTATTTTTTGAAGTATGCTACCAATGTATTTCTGAGGACTTACAGAAATGTTGAAGAACATATATAGAGGTGTGTGTTCTGTCCTTTAAATGCTCAGGGGCTGGTGTCTAGAATAATATCTTTAGTTCTACCAAAGACATTTTGAATGCAGCTTCCACCCACCTTCTCCTGCTTTTTACCCAAAGACAGATAGGAATAATTAGTGTTCCAGTCTTCTTTCTTAATAATAGTCTAACAAATGGGAAATATTGCTTGCTTCAAAGGTATTGATAATTTTAGTCAGTACTGCCATCAAAGTAAGCTTCATTAACAACAAAAAAAGTCATATGGAAAAAAAATCCATAAATGTTTGCTTAACTTGCTCCTTCTCATGTTTTCGTGACAATAACAGATTGGTAAGGGCTGCTGGACTTATAAAAACTATCTGAGATACAGCTGACTAGGGTGGCCAAGTACACACACAGATATACACTCATTGGAAACGAGAGTATTTCCTCAGCCAGCAAGCTCTGAGATAGAAAACTTGACTCCACCTTTTTATATTTGTATTTCCCTTCCTGGTGCCACGAAAGTTCCAATCTTCCAGGCAGAAGTAATTTCTTCTTCCTTTTCCTTTATTACCATCATAACCTAGTCTCTGATCCCTGCCATATCTCCCTTATTCTGTTTAGGCTTTTAGTGAAATCCTGAGCACCTTATAACTGAATTTTGTCCTAGTTTGCATCTCTGTTGCTGTGATAAACACCACAAACAAGATTAACTTGAGGAGAAAAAAGGCCTTATAGGTAATTCTTCAGTTGAGATTCCCTCTTCCAAGGCATCTCTAATTTGTGTCAAATTGACAGAAACTAACCAGTACAGTTGTCCTATCTTATTTTTCTTCATTAAATTTAGTTCTGTTTTCCAACCTGAATTGCAAGTTCCTTGAGGGAAATCACAGAGCTTCTCTCCTTTTGTATCCACAAACATAACACGCGACCTTCAGCGGTACCTGTGATTTCACCTTGGTACAGATCAGAACTTCTACAAAGTTCATCTCTTGCACTAGAGGAATCATTCTTATGCTTGAATTCATTCTCAGAAATTCTTAACATTCCAAGGCAAGGTCTGTAACTATGATTCTGTGTCTGAGAAAACAGGGGAATGAAATAAATGTTAGGACCTTGGGTTAAGATTTTTTTTTTGAATTGATAAGTTGGGATTTATTGACTGATAAATACTTTATATATGTATGATATTGTATGAAACACTATGAGAACTGGCTTTACTGGTAGTGGATCTGAGATACTTCATGATCAGCTATCTGTAAACTAGTGACCAAGGAAAGCCAGAATCTCTCTACTCTCTGAGTCTTAAGATCTGAAGAACCAGACAAGTCAATGAGTATTACAATTCAAAAGCAGAAAAGGATAATAAAGAATGTTTCAGCAAGGTTAGACTTAGGCCCTCAATAGACTGGATGATAGCTAACCAAGAGGAAGATTTTTAAGGTAGCCAAAAACATGATTTTCAGTAATTGTGATCTATTTTCCTCTGTAGCACTGAGCTATTTCACCAACTTGAAAATCTATCCTAACTTACTCCACATTTTATTAGAGGAGACCTTTCCTGTAAAGAAAGGAGAGTCTCAAGAGATTTTGGTTAAGGTGTTGACTCTGATTCCCTCGCCCCAGGGCTCAGAGAATCCCTTGCACTCTCCAGTGCTCTTGGGACCAGCACTACTTTCCAGCAATCAGGGTGGTCAAGAAAGCAAGAAAGACGTTTTGCCCCTGTCCTGCTGTCTAACGCAGCAGATGGGGTCATGTGATCCCACTTGAGACTAAGTCTGCAAAAGGTCACAGGAGAGGTGAGCAAGTCTGAACACAACATTCCAGAGGCTGGGACTTCAGTGCCTCTGACTCTGACTGGTGTGATGTGTGATCTGATGTCATTCCTGCCTGCTTCTCCTCCACTTCTCACCTATGCCATCAAAAGTGGTGCCAACACTTACCTAGGAGGAAAAAATAAGCAAGGCAACGTGAAGGGCAGATTCCTGCCCTGTAACGAGCTTTTCATTGATGGGGAGATAAGTGATCAAATTATTTTGTCATATATGGCAAATTGGCCTACAATACAAGCACTTTAGGAAATTGGATGCCCCAAATGTAGAAGAGATAATGTTCCAGATGTGGCTTGGCCTCGTGGTCATGAAGAGGACCAAGACATCTGTGTCATCTGAGGCTGGTGACAGCAACAGCACTGTGTCCGGGTGACTAGAGCCAAACTGGGTCTTCACTCTTTATCTTTGTTGCCCAGCAACAACACCCTTAGCTGTGACAAGTTGCAGGCCTCTGTAACCCTAGTATTTATTGTGAAGACCTTGTAAGACTTGATAAGGAAAATACCACTAAAGCAAAAGAAGTAAAAGTGAAGCTGCAGACAAAGGAGCAAAACAAGCCATGTATATCATGCAGCCAATAGACGGGAAGAATCAAGAAACCAGACCCGCATGCTATGTCCATGGATCACCAATAACAAGTGATATGTACCTCCTAAAGATCGTGGGGGCACAGAGAGCCCCAAACTAAGTTGTTGAACAAAGAAAAGATCCTCTGTTCCTCAGCCTGCTATCCCAAATCCATGTGTAGGAGAGGAAGTCATTTTGAAGAAAAGCTCGATTTTCAAAGCTTTCTGCTTGTTTTAGTGTGCTAATAAAGGTAGGGACCCAAGGTAGTTGCTTCTTGTGCTTTTATGTATTTATATTTCTTTAGGAAATAACTGAAAATCCTTTTTTTGTTATTAAAAATGCAGTCAGCACAGTCTGAAAATCTAGTGGTTTTCTACATACAAGAAGTTTTTCTGTTTTATTCCATCCACTCCAGAAAGATGTAAAAAGGCCTCTAAAGGACAGAGTACAAAAAGAAATGCATCACTACAGTTATGGAACGAGGTAGAGAAAAATGCAACTGCTGGGCATGGTGGTGGTGCATGCCTTTCATCCCAGCACTTGGGAGGCAGAGGCAGGTGTATCTCTGTGAGTTCAAGGCCAGCCTGGTCTACAGAGTGAGCTCCAGGCCAGCTTGGACTAAAGAGAGACCGTGTTTCAAAAAGACCAAAAAGAAAAAAAATAAAATAAAAAAGAACAGATGTGACAAAAGGGTGGGGGAAGGCCAATAAATGCATGTT
The DNA here is from genome assembly GCA_009823505.1 of Rhizomys pruinosus. Classification (NCBI taxonomy): domain Eukaryota; kingdom Metazoa; phylum Chordata; class Mammalia; order Rodentia; family Spalacidae; genus Rhizomys; species Rhizomys pruinosus. The sequence goes on along the minus strand of VZQC01003255.1, from coordinate 1,802,557 downwards.
CATAATAAAAATAAATGTAAGCATGTTTACATATACAACATACCTTTCTTTTACTTATTAACCCTTTCTTTGAGGGGCTTCATTCTAATGAGTGCATTAGAAAACCTTTCTTATTATCACACCACTTGCTATATAGTCATGCACCCCCCCCCCATACACACAGGAACACAAACCCAAACCACAGTGACCTGAGCTAGAATTTGAATGCATGATCTTCTTATTTAATTCCTGGAAATTAATGCATATTGAAATCCCTCTAAGTATCTTTCTGTCTCCCAAATATCTTTAAATGATTGCATGGTTTTTTTTTTTACTAAATAGGATTCCTATTTAAATTACCCAAGATATTTGATTGGCCTGTTGCTGCTAGTTAAGAAATCGGAGTACTGCTATCTGCTCGGCATTGAATACCTGTGCCCCTCAAAGAGCTTCATCAATAGTTTCAGCATTGATTGATGTTCCCTGGCAGATGCATTTAATGCCTATTGTCCCAGGTTTACTTTTAAGTTTACATTTACCTTTTTTTCTCATTGTGCCCTAAAAGTCTGAATGTAGTATTTGTGCTGACAAAGCAGCTTAACTTTTCTTCAGTCAAGCAGCTCTATAACCCTTTCTAAGAATCATCACAAAGCTTCCATTCCACTTACATTTTTTTTAAAATTTTGATTTTACCCAATTCAAGATGAAATCTTGACATTTTAAAAAACATACTATTTTCTTGGTACGCCAAGAAAATTTAATTTTGGCCTTATTTGCGGATTGAAGGACCAGGAGAACCTGCCTTAATTCCCTTTTAAGTATCTCAAAGCTCAAGCACTCTACCTTCGAAGAAGAGCTTCATGAAGTCCGTGGTGGACGTGAGCACAGAGGGGGTCTGACAGGAAACTTGGGTAGCCATCTTTCAGCAAAACATGTCAAGCAAACTCAAAACAAAAGAACAATTCTTCATAACTTTAACATTTGCTTTAAAAAATTTCAGATGGGGACTGTTATGTCTGACTTATCCAATAATTGTTAGATTCTATAAATGGTCTAATTAGAGTCTAATTCATTAAATAGTTTTCTCAAAAGCTCATTAAATAAGATGGTTTTAATAGAAAAATATTCATTGCAATCTATTTCTTCAGAAACAATGCTCTATTGAAAGGTCTAATTTTCATAAAGAATACAGTTACTAATACAGCACATTGTAAGAAGTCTATTTAAATATTTATTACCACAGCAGTTATACACATATCTTTCTAATGGTCTTCTCACTTCCATTCTTTTCTAAGCCTGTTCTCTCTTCAAATTAATCTTTTAAAGGCACCAATTTCTACATTTCTACAAAAGCCTATTGGTACTTATGGAAATAAAGTTTAAATTTAATATCCCAAGATCTAAAAGTCTTTCTTCTCCCTGGTCTCTCTTTCCAACACCAAACTGTACTTACGAGGCAGGGTATGGTGGCACACACTTGTAATCCCAGAGTTCAGGAAACTTAGGTATAAGAATTAGGAATTTGAAGTCAGCCTGAGCTACACTAAAAGTTCTAGGATAGGTTAGGCACATGGAGAGACATAGTCTGAAAGGAAAGGGTAAAAATTCTGTTTCCTGGGCAGCCCACTTCACCACCTGCATTAGCAGATATAGTTTGAAGGTAATCCAGTTTAAACTTGAGGACTTTCCACTTGTTTAAGCTCCCAAAGGCTGTTTCTAATTTTGTTTTTCTTTCCTTAAAGAGACCTTCACACAAAAACGTGAACTTCCCAGGCCATATGTCAAACACACTACTCCCTCTTTTTTTTTTTTTTTTTAGCCTCACTCTCCTTCCTTGTCCTTCTGAAAATTAAAATGCTTCTTAAAGGCTAAAGTCAACTATTGCTGTCATGAATCTGCTCATACCTACTAGGATTTTTAAATATGGGTCCCCATTCTTTCATCCTTTTTATTTTTTATTTATTTTTCTTCTTTTTGAGACAGGGTCTCCCTGAGGCCCAGCTGTCCTGGAACTCCCTATGTAGACCAGGCTGGCCTTGAACTCACAGAGATCCACCTGCCTCTGCCTCCCAAGTGCCATGGATCACACGTGGTGGTACATCAATGTAATTCCAGTACTTGGCAGACAGAGGCAGGCAGAGACTGCTCTACATAGGGAATTCAAGACCCTGTTTCAAAGGAGGAGGAGGAGGAGGAGGAGGAGGAGGAAAGGGAGAAGGAGAAGAGAGAAGGAGGAGGAAATGCTTTTATGTGGTCCTATTGCCGTCTGCACTCACTTGGACTTACACATCATTGTCTATCAATTAATATGTCACATTTCTCCATTCAAGAATTGGTCTGTGTCATGTGTTTCTATGTTTTGTTCTCAGCCTTCTTTTCTGTGTAGATAAATACCTCTTGGTCTTTTTTTTTTTTGTCTTTTTGACATAGGGTCTCCCTTTAGTCCCAGCTGGCCTAGAGCTCACTATGTAGATCAGGCTGGCCTTGAACTCACAGAGATCCACCTGCCTCTGCCTCCCAAGTGCTAGGATTAAAGGTGTGCACCACCATGCCCGGCACAAGTTCTTTTAATTAATTCAGATTATAGGGTGATAACCTCCATGTCTGTGCATAATAACCCAATGTTATTTGGTATGCTGTGGATATTGATCTGAGCCCAAACTACTAACCTGGTATCAGTATATGCTAGACATAACACAGTAGAGGTGAATAGAAAAACTAAAATTAACATAGACTCTGTCTCTCCCACTAGACGTTCCATAGTATAGACCACTTATGTAATCCCAAATGATTTGTAAACTTCTCTCCACCATTAAGGACTGATCCCAGAACAGCTGCAGCTCCATCCATGGGTGACCACATGATCACCAAAGAATCCACAAAATGTCTTTCTTTTCAAACCACACTGCTCCATGAACCAGACCACTCTGGCAAATCCCATTCCATGTCCTCAGTTCTACCAGGTTCCTGGAGATGGTGCCAGGTGCCATGTTGACGACTTAGTCCAACAGTGCTCCCGTGTGAGACCCATTTCCAAGCCAAAGCCTTTTGAATTTCTGTTTGGCTGGCAACAAGTCCAAGTGCCCAAATCCCCTTCCCAGGATTCAGTTCATCTTCCAGAGCAGTTCACAGACCTTGAAGAACAGCATGTACACAGGCAGCATCCTGAGTACAGGAACTGTGGCTTCCACCATGGGATCTGAACATTTTTGTCATGCGAATGAGTTTGTGTTCATCTTCCTACATGCCTCCCCAGACTCAGCTGCGCACAAGGTCTCTAAACCTTGTTACTTTGGGGCTTTATGGAAATGTTCGCCTTTGTGAGGCTTAAAACACTCCACCAGTTTCATAATGACCGTTACACTGAAGTAAAACTGGGGAAGAGCAGAAGGCCAACAGCCCAGATAAAAGATGGAGCTGTCACCAAGTCAGAATTTGGCCACACCTGGCTTTTAACTTCTGTGCAGAGGATTTGAACTCAGGTCCTCATATACGCACTGCAAGCACACTTTACCTACTAAACCATCTCCCTAAACCTCTCACTTTATTTTTCCCTCAGATATCTTTTATTATGAATAGAGAAGTTCATTTTCTGCTAATAGTCTTCTTGGTTATTGAAAAACTTCCTGATCCAGTTTTCCCTATAGACATGCTCAAGATTCTTCCAGAATTAGAATATAAATTATAAAGTCACCTTTACTTTTAATCCTGATGTGGTCATGCCTAGCTATGTGAATATTATTGGTTATTCTCTGCACATCTCAGTTTCCTATTATACAAACCAGCAATAGTAATAGACCATACCACATGAAATTTTGTGGTATTAAATGAGATCATTTATATAAAGATTTTTTTTAAAACATGGTCTCACTATGTTGACCTTAATTTGTCTTCAAACATGTAGGCTCAAGAGATCATCTTGTTTCAGCTTCTTGAGTACCTGGGATTACAGGCGCATGCCCCCATGCCTCAATGGATAAGAGTTTAATAAGAGCCTCCACCTTGGCTACGCTGAAATACATGATCAAATTCTAATGATTTCAACAAGAAAAATACAACCAAAAACACAATTAAAAAATAATGCCTGTAGGGCTGGAGGGATGCCACAACACTTAAGAGTATTGGCTGTTCTTCCAGAAGACTTGGCTTCATATCTCACCACCCACATGGTGGCTAACAACCATCTGTAACTCCAGTTCCAGGAGATACAACACTCTCTTCTGTCCTCCATGGACACTGCAGGACATATGCAGGAATAACACTCATACACATAAAAATAAATAAATAAATAAATAAATAAATAAATAAATAAGAAAGAGAAAGAAAGAAAGAAAGAAAGAAAGAAAGAGAAAATGCATTTAAATGTACAGTCCATAGATAGCATTTATTGGTGAACTCAGATGTATAAAATAATTATGCTATTTTTTTCCATGATTTTTAAACTAAAGTTAACATTATCTTCAATTACAAACACAAACCACACTGGTATTAGTAGAATCTGTGATACTACCAAAAATAAAATCACTGTTTTTCATATTATGATTTTTGTATATTTAAGTGTTGTTTACTTTTATCTGATGTGATTGTTCCTTTCATTTATCAGCTTAGTTAGGCTATGAAGCCTAGAAATGAAATTGCATATTATTTTGGATGTTTCTATGAAATTAGTTTTTAGATAAGTTTAGCATTTAAATCAGGAGACTTGAGTTAAAACACATTGTTCTTCATATTATGATAGGACTCACCCAGTCAGTTAAGGCCTTGATGAACAGACTCACTTCCTCTAGTGGGAAGATGCTCTGCCAGCATGTGGGCTGCATCACTAAACTTTCTTGGCTCTCCAGTCTGTCGGCCAATCCTCCAAACTGTGGACTTGCCAGTACCTATAGGTACATATGCCATCTATTATCTGCCACCCCAACTTCAAAATTATGACAGCAGTTAGATCTGTCACTAAATAAAGAAGCACACGCAACTTTGAATTTTAAAATACACATATTTTGGTGTATAGTTCCAGTATGAATCCTTTCATAATAGTTTTTGTCTTATATATTTATTCTTCCTAGAACTCACTGGTAGTCTTTATCAAATAAACAAAAATGTCCTCACAATAATTATCAGGTTTAGTTTAAAGGCATCCGAAAACTTAAAAATCCAGACCACAACTCTCAGGAAGAGAGAGAGAGAAAGAGAGAGAGAGAGAGAGAGAGAGAGAGAGAGAGAGAGAGAGAGAACTGCAGCTGGTACTCCAAGTCAATTTTCTCCTTGATTTATTTGCCATCTTTTAAAATGTTTTGGAAAGAATACAAGAAACCAAGAATAAGTAAGCTAAAATGATAAGCAGTGCCTCTGACTCCCTCCTCATAGTAGCAAAACTAAATTTTTGTTCAAACATATGAAAGACAAATGGCTTCAGCTGAAAACAGAATAAAGAAGAAGCCAAGGTAGACTGCTGTTAAGAAACACTAAATAGTCACCTTTCCTTTCAAGCCCCATAAAACCCTTTATGTCAAGGAGTTCTAATCTTTTAATCTCTCCACACCCTGTAAGAGTTTTGTTTAGTGTAAGGTTCTGGTGAGCTGGGGGCAACTGAATTCTACTCCTTCCCTTCGTGTGATTATTTTATTTTTTAATTTTAATTTATTTTTTTATGTATATGAGTTTACTATCTACATGTAGGTTGGTGCACCCATGTCATGCAATGGTGTGGAGGTCACAAGAGGGTGTTGGATTCCCCTGGAACTGGAGTTAAAGACAGTTCTTAGCCACCATATGGGTGCTGGGAATTGAATCTGGGTCCTCTGCAAGAGCAATCGGTGCTCTCAACCACTGAGCCATCTCTCCAGCCCAATGTGTGATTATTTTAAACTAGCCAGCAGGGAAAGAGTGTATATGAGGCCAGGCCTGGCCAGTGGGGAAAGGAAATGTTACCATTAAATTGGGAATAAAAGTCTCTCAAGCTCACAGGTCCTGTGGGCTTGCTGGATCTGACTGACCGTGCGACATACACTTTTACAAAGGTAAACTTTGTCTTGTCAAATTATTTTGCTTTTTCCATGTGTTCTTCGTGCAGTATTGGTGGGGTCCTTGGACCTCAGATTTTATTTCTAATGAGCTCAAACTCTGATTGGATCATGGTAATGTGTGGTGTTTATTATTATACCAATATCATAATCACTGGAACAAATAAACTTTATTATTTTTATTATATGTGAATGAGTGTACTGCTGCATGTAGGCAGGTGCACTCATGTGGTGCAATGCCCACAGAGGTCAGATGAGGGCATCAGATCCCCTGGAACTGGAGTTACAGACAGTTGTTAGCCACCTTGTTGGTGCTGGGAATTGAACTGGGGTCCTTCCTCTGCAAGAGCAGCCAGTGCTCTTAACCACTGAGCCATCTATCCAGCCCAATAGGCTAACTCTTAGCTTAAGTTTTAATAATGGGACAGTCAGTGTCAGAGGACACTAGTTTCCACAGCTCTCTATGAGAACCTTCTGTCTCTCAGAACTGGGTTGATGATTGATCTCTCTTATCTCCTCAACCTGTCCAAATGGAGCTGTCCATGTCCTCACCCTATGCAGATAGACAGAACTGTCTTTCAAGCCCTGTTTCTGCCACTGTGTCACTCTGTCAGGCCACACTCATAATTTATTCAAAATAGTTTCTCCAGCTTCATTTGGGAAGTTCACATTCAAGGTCAGCTTCACCCTTAATCCTCACAGACCATTAGTACTTTTTTCATATCTATTTCGAATTCATTCAAGATCATGTGTCCTTCCAACTTGTTCAATGGAACGGGGTGCTCTTTTTCAGTACTTTGATGTTTATTCCCAAGTGTACTCACATTCATTCATTATCTTTTTAACTAGGGTACGGTAGTAATCACTTTTTGGTTGCTGTGTTAGAATCACTACAACCAAGGGAACTGATGAAAGGAAGAATTTATTTGAGCTTGCAGTTGACAGTTCCAGGGAAATTAGAATCCATCGTGGTGGGGAGGCATAGAGGCAGGAGGTGCCATAGCACAAAGCATAGCTTCACATCTTCAAGGAGACACAGGAAGCAGAGAGCGAGACTGGAGATTGACAAGGATTTGGGACTTCTCTAAGCCCACCCCCCATAATGAGCTTCCTCCAGCATGGCCACACTTTTTAAGACCTCCTAAAACAGCACCATCAACTGGGGACAAAATGTCTGAATACTTGGAGCCTATGGGGGACACTCTCATTCAAGCCACCACATTCCACACTCTGCCCTCCATACAAAATGCACAATTCATTTATTCCACTTAAAAGTCCCCGTAGTCTTTACCAATCTCAATACTATTCAAAAGTCTATAGTCCAAAGTTTCTGCTGAGACTCAGGCCAATCTCTTAACAGGAATCCCCTGTAAAATCAAAACAAGACAAATTACCTACTCCCAACATACAGTAGAACCGAAAACAAATTCCCATTTCAAAAGGGAGAAATAGAGGCATAGTGAGGAAATACTGGACCAAAATAAGACCAAAAACCATCAGGGCAAACACCAAGTCCAGTAGCTCCTTGTGAGACTTCTGGGAATTTACTTCCAAAAGGCTTAGATGCCTCAGCTCTTCCAGCTTTGCATACGACATACATCTCTTTCTTGGCCTGATAACACTCTGTATGCAGCTCTCTCCTCACAGCTCTGGCATCTTGGGGTCTCCACTGCCAACCAGGCTTCACCTTCACAGCTTCACGCAATGGCCTATCAGGGCCTTCTTCATGCAGAGATGCCCCTGCTGCACTCTCCCTGGCCTCAGCAGCTCTCTGAAACCATGGAGGAAGAACTGATGACACCTTCACTCTACCATCTTTCATGCCTTGAAAGCCAGCACCATGTAAATGAAACTGCCAAGTTTGGCTGCAAGCTTGGGATAAACCCTGGCCTAGCCCAACCATATTCACAGCTTTATTCTGCCCTGGACTTGCTGGAATAGAAAACCCCTTCAGCATTTTCTGGTTAAAAGTTAGAGGCTTAACTGATTGTGATCTTGTCCTAAAGGTACTCTTTCTATTGTTTACTTATAAATCTCTAGGCCTGTCCTTAATCACTTTAATCTCCTTAACAAAGGGGTCCTGTCCTTTAGCACAAGGCTTGGCTCCAACATTAATCTTCCTAGTGTAATTTTTCCAATCCAAACTATACATTCTGCATTTCTTTCTGCCCCATTTGCTCTTTTTCACTGTAGATCTGTATAATATTTACCATTAATAGCTAGCCACACCACCATTTCTACATTAGGCTGTCTTGAAATGTCCTCCACCAAAGTCCATTGCTTTTCAATTTAGCCTCAAACAAACATTTGGGCTGTGGGCAAACTCCAGGCAAAGTCTTTACCAAAATATACCAATTGCTGCTTAAGTCCTTATTTTCCTCTGGAAATACATTTTTCTCAGCACTGCTTTCTCTCAGGTTCCTACTAGAATGGCCCATTAAGCTCTGCTTACAACAGTCAACAGCTTATCTAGTAAAACTTCTCTTCCACATTTCTCCAATGTGGAATACCCATATGGTCAGGTTCTTCACAGGCAACAGCACACTCTCAGTTACCAATTACTTTATTCATCACATTTTTTGTTGCTGCGATAGAACTGACACAATGAAGGAAACGTATAAAAGAAGCATTTATTTGAGCTTATGGTTGAGAGTTCCAGGGGAATTAGAGTCCATCATGGTGGGAGGTATGGTGGCAGGAGGTGCTAGAACAGAAAGTCGAGGTACACATCTTCAAGCAGTCACAGGAAGCACAGAGAGACTGAAGATTGGCAAGGCTTTTGGAACTCTCTAAGCTTGCCTCCAGTGATGAACTTCCTCTGACATGGCCAAACCTAAGACTTCCCAAAAGAGCACCACCAACTGGGAAAAAAAAAACACATCCAAATACTTGAGTCAATGAGGGGACATTCTCATTCAAACCATCACAGGTACCAAACTGAGGACCTCGGAGTAAAATTAATCAGAAAAGGCAAAGAGGGCCATTATATCCTTATCAATGGAACAATTAACCAGGAAGATTTCACAATCTTAAATGGTTATGCACCAAACTCTGGTGCTTTGTAACACAAACTTTATAAACACAATCCTTCAGGACCACAAGATACAGATTAATCCCAGCAAGCTAATAGTGGGGGACTTCAATAACCCACTGAATCCCCTGAATAGGTCAACTGGACAAAAAATAAACAGAGAGACATCAGAACTGAACAATACAATACACCAAATGGACTTCACAGATATCTGCAGAATATTCCACCCAAACACCAGAGAATATACTTTCTACTCAGCACCCCATGGAACATTCTCCAAAATCATCCACATACTAGGACACAAAAGAAATGTCAACAAATACAAAAGGATTGAAATTATTCTATGCAATCTATCAGACCACAGTGCAATAAAGCTCAACATTAACACCAGGGTAAGCCCTACTAACTATAAGAACACATGGAGACTAAACAAAACCATCCTGAATAATGAGTGGGTCAGGGAAGAAATAAAGAAGGGAATAAAAGCATTCCTGGAACTAAACAAAAATGGCAATCCAACACAACAAAACCTGTGGGATACATTAAAGTTAATACTAAGAGGGAAATTTATAGCCCTAAGTGCCCACATAATAAAAACAAAAAGGGAACAAATAAACCATCTAACACTGCAGCTAAAAACACTTGAGAAACACCAACAAATGAACCCAAAACCCAACAGACAAGAAGAAATAAAAAATCAGAGCAGAATTCAATGAAATACAAAGAAAACAATACAAAAAAATCAATGAATCCAAAACCTAGTTCTTTGAAAAAAAAATAGACCTCTAGCTCAGTTAACCAAAAGAAAGAAAGAGCAACTCCAAATCAATAGCATTCCTGATGAAAGGGGAAACATCACAACAGATAAAGCAAAGATCCAGAGATAATATGAAAATACTTCAAAAACCTATAGTCTACTAAATTTGAGTAAGTAAGAGAAATGGCTGAATATCTGAAATCCTGGGATTCACCAAAGCTTAACCAAAAAGAGATTAACAGCTTAAACAGATCCATAATACTTGAGGAAATTGAGGATGTAATAAAAAAGCCTCCCAACTATAAAAAGCCCAGGCCCAGATGGTTTCACAGCAGATTTCTATGAAACATTACAGAAGTCTTACAACCATTACTACTCACTTTTCAGAAGGATACAAACAGAGGGAAATATCCCAAATTCCTTCTATGAAGCCAGCATCACTCTACAATCAAAACTAGGCAGAGACACAAACAGGAAAGAAAACTATAGACCCATCTCACTCAATTCTCAAACAAATTCTCAACAAAATACTGGCAAATCACATACAGACCCACATCAGAAAGATCATCCATCATGACCAAGTTGGATTCATGCCAGAGATGCAAGGATGGTTCAACATATGTAAATATATATCATAAAACACATAAATGGACTGAAAGAACAAAACCACACAATCATCTCAGTCAATGCAGAAAAAGCTTTTGACAAAATCCAGCATCCTTTCATGCTTAAAGTCCTAGAGGGAATTGGACTGGAGGGATCATTCCTCAATGTAATCAAAGCCATATACAAGAAACCCACAGCCAACATCGTCTTAAATGGAGAAAAGTTGGAAGCATTCCCCTTAAAGGCAGCAACATGACAAGGCTGTCCACTATCACTACTCCTCTTCAATATAGTGCTTGAAACGCTCACTAGGGCAATAAGGAAAGAAAGCAAAATTAAAGGAGTACTAATTGGAAAAGAGGAAGTAAAACTATCCCTTTTTGCAGTTGATATGATAGTTTACCTTCGGAATGGTAAAAATTCCACCAGAAAACTCCTAGAAACGAATAAAAGTCTCAGTAATGTGGCAGGATACAAATTAACCTAGAAAATCAGTAGCCTTTCCACCAACAATAAGCAACTGGAGAAGGAATATAAGGAGACCTTTCCAATCACAACAACCTCTAAAAAAAACAAATACCTGGGAATAAACCTAACCAAAGACACCAAAGACTTGTACAACAAAAATTTTAAAATGCTGAAGAAGGAGATTGAAAATGACATCAGAAGTTGGAAAGAATGCCCATGCTCATGGATTGGAAAAATTAATATAGTAAAAGTGTCCATTCTACCCAAATTAATATACAGATTTGATGCAATCTCAATCAAAATCCCCATTAGCTTTTTCATAGACTTGGAAAAAAAAAAAAAAAAACCTTAAATTCATATGGAAAAGTAAAAGACCCCAAATAGCTAAAGGAATCCTGAGTGAAAAGTGCAATACAGGGGGGATTACTTTACCAGACTTCAAGCTATATTACAGGGCTCTAGTCATAAAGACAGCTTGGTACTGGCAAAAAAAACAGACTCATTGAACAATGGAACAAATTTGAAGAACCAAACTTGAGCTCATATAACTTCAGCAATCTCCTATTTGACAAAGGGGCCCAAAAAAGCTCAATGGAGGAAAGAGCATCTTCAGCAAATAATGTTGGCAAAACTGGATCACCATTTGTAGAAAAACAAAATTAAACCCCTACCTCTCACCCTATATAAGAATAAACTCCAAGTGGATCAAAGATCTCAACCTGAAAACTGGAACCCTGAATGTGATGGAAGAAAATGTCAGCAGCAACCTACAAGACATAGGTGTAGGAAAAGACTTTCTAAATTAAACAGCAGCTGCACAGGAAATAAGGACAACAGCTGACAAGTAGAACCTCATCAAACTCAAAAGCTTTTGTACAGCCAAAGAAACAATCAAGGAAGTGAAGAGAAAACCCACACAGCATGAGGAAACCTTCATCACTGATACATCTGACAGAGCATTAACTTCCAGAATATATAAACTACTTAAAAATCAAAGAAGTAAGAAAACAAATGACCTACTCAAAAGATGGAGTAAAGAGACGAACAGGGACTTCACAGTAAGGAAGCAAAGATGGCTGAGAAACATCTTAAAAAGTGTTCAACATCATTAATAATTAAGGAAATGCAAATTAAAACTACACTAAGGTATCATCTCACTTCCTTGGGGAAAACATGACATCTTTTGGTTAAAAAAAGAAAAGAGAAAGAAAGAAAAAGAAAGAAAGAAAGAAAGAAAGAAAGAAAGAAAGAAAGAAAGAAAGAAAGAAAGAAAGAAAGAAAGAAAGAAAGTCCTCCAACTCAGGTGATATGTGATGTCTCAGCCAATGACAAATCAGAACTCTGCAGTGTAGAATAAAGGGTTTATAACCACACAAACAAAGCAGAGGAACAGAACAAATACTAGACTCCCCTAAACACACTGGATTCAAGAATGGCATTCCTTTTAAGGCAAGACAAAAGCAGTGCTTTCTGCTGCTAGGAGAAAAGTACTATGATTTTACCATGAAAAGTAAATTCCTATTTTTTTAAAAAATAAAGGAAACAAGAAAGAATGAACAAATACAAAAATAAAAATAAGAGGGAAAGAGGGAGGGAGGGAGGAAAGGAGGGAGAGAGAGGGGCAGAGCAGGGAAGGGAAGAAGGGAAGGGAAACCCAAGTTTTCCTGCTCTCTGAACAGAGACTGCTGGGTTGGAGCACTGCTTGTTGATGCACTGCTTTAAACTGGCCTCCAAAGCAACCATTTGGCTTAGGCCATGGTGACAGTAGCCTTAGAACATGAAATACCTAACACCACTTTTTCTTTCTGGAGTGCTGGCTATAATTTTTGAAACAAGAAAAAACAAAACAAAACAAAAAAAAGTTCCACAGTCTGAATGACCTTTCACCTTTCCCAACCCTGGAAAAGTAGCTGGGAAGCAGTGTTAGAATGGGAGGTGAGGCCCTGCTTGGTGGCAGACTTTTGATCCCAGCACTCAGGAGGCAGAGGCAGAGGCAAGCAGATCTCTGTGAGTTCAAATCCAGCTGGTGTACGTGGTAAGTTCCAGGACAGCTGGGGCTACAGGTAGACCTTGTCTTAAAAAGACCAAGAAAAAAAAAAAAAAGCTGGTGAGAGAACAGGTTTCTTGTTAGTCAACAATGCATGCCTATGTAAAGTATGTGACTATAATTAACAGAACCCAATAATTATTCTGCACCCCCCTCGTATGTGTCTATGTTTCTCCTAGAAATGAAATCTAATTGATGAGAGATGTTTCAAGGTAACATGAAGTCCTAAAAATGCCATGTATCTTGTTAGCTTTCATTATCAAGACACAGCCTAGTCACCTGACAGGAAAGACCCAATTGAGGAATTTTCTAAATCAAATTGGCCTGGGGGGATATCTGTGACTAGGTGTCATGTGTGTTAACTGACATAGGAGGGCCCTCCACTGTGGACAGTTAGGACCCACTTCCTAGGCATGTGGTCCTGGGCTGTGTAAGAAAGGTAGCTGGGGGCGCTGGAGAAAGGGCTAAGCAGTTAAGAACACGGACTGCTCTTGTAGAGGACCTGGGTTCAATTCCCAGTACCCACATGGTGGCTAAGAACTGTCTTTAACTCCAGTTCCAGGGAATCTGATGCCCTCTTCTGACATCCTAGGCATCGCACGACACGGGTGCACCAACCTACATGCAGACAGTACACTCATACACATAAAAAAAAAAAAAAAAAGAAAGAAAGAAAGGTAGTTGGGGCTGGAGAGATTGCTCAGTGGTTAAGAGCACCGACTGCTCTTGCAGAGGACCGGGGTTTGATTCCCAGCACCCACATGGCAGCTAAGAACTGTCTTTAGTGCCAGGCATGGTGGCGCACGCCTTTAATCCCAGCACTTGGGAGGCAGAGGCAGGCGGATCTCTGTGAGTTCAAGGCCAGCCTGATCTACAGAGTGAATTCTGGGCCAGCTGGGGCTATAGGGAGACCCTGTCTCAAAATAAATAAATAAATAAATAAATAAAAAGGTAGCTGAGCAGGAGAATGAGTGAGCCAGCAAGCCATTCATTTGTGGCTCCTGCATCTAGCTCCCTGCCTTGAGCTCCTGTGACATCCTAGGGAAGGCCTGAAACCTGGAAGTAGAAGCTGAATAAACCCTTTCCTACCCAAGTTGCTTCTGTTCAGTGGACTTTTGTTTTAGGATTTTATTTTTATTTTTAATTAGGTGTATTTATGTGTATATGTGTGTGTTTAGGGATACATGTATGGGTGCCTACAGAAGACCGATGAAGGTGTCAGGTCTCCTGGAGCTGAAGTTAAGGGTGGTTGTGAGCCATACAATATGGGTGCTCTAAACCGAGCTCAGTTCCTTTCTAAGAGCAGTGTGTATTTTTAACCACTGAGCCAGCTCTCAAGTCCCTTGAGATCAGTGTTTTACTGCAGCAACAAAATGAAACAAATCACATGGCTCTTGTGTTTCTAAAACACAATTGTGATTTCTGTAGGGTTTTATAAAGGCTCTTCAAAGAGGAGCTGCTGCCTCAAAGATGTCTATGGTTGATTTGCCTACATCCAATGTCATAATGATTTCTACCACCAAATATAAGCTCCTATGTGTTTCTGTATTTCAATTTAAAAAAATTAATTATGGCCGGGTGTGGTGGCACATGCCTTTAATCCTAGCACTTGGGAGGCAGAGGCGGGCAGATCTCTGTGAGTTCAAGGCCAGCCTGGTCTACAGCCATAATCAAGTTTAAAATTTATTTACCTTTAACTTTTTAAAAATATTTTATTTATTATATTTTTTATTTTATTTGTATGAATGTATTGTCTGCATGTAGATGTAGATAGGCCAGCTGGGACTAATGGGAGACCCCATCTCAAAAATACCAAAGCAAAAAAAAGAAAAAAATTAATTACAAAAATTCCACTGATTTTTTTTTTCAGTGAGACTGTCCTCCAAATTTTGACAAACTATCAAAATCAATGAGAATCCAGATAATCATATGAAAACTAAGGACAGAAATCTAATACAAACATTAGATTTGTCTTTCTTCAGCACTGTCGTCAAACCACTCAGTTTACAGTTTTCCCAGAAAAGTACGAGATTACAAAACTGTGTGACTATCAGGCCAGGTGGTAGAGCAGCCTAGAGGTCAAGTAAGCAAATTGACATAACAATTTAAAACACACTATTTTGTCAGGGTGAATGGCAGCCAGGTTAGCTGCATAAAGTCACAGATTTATCTGAATGCTAAGTTATTTGTCAAGGAGTCATTTTACTGTTCCTCTTTATTTTTTTTTTCTTGTGTCATGTAGGATTCCTTGAAGGAACTAGAAAAACAGTCATAATCCATTTGATTTTCTGCCTTCCTAGGAGAAAAACTTTTGACAGTTGATAAATAGCAACTGCTGACAATCATCAAGGGGAAGCTATCATGCTTTTACATTAAATAAAAAAAACAGAGCTGTAAAGTCACAAGGGATGGGACTTTTGACATGGAAGAGACAAATATATAATCCTCAAAAGTCAATCACTGATGGGATCTGAGCCAGTGCAACAAAGCACAACTGCTTTCAGAGTCTCAGAAAGTCAAACTAAAGCTAACTTTGATATCTGCAAGTTAATCTGTGTTCTTTCCAGTGGACTATACTCTTAGCCAGAAACCCAAGTCAAACCCACAGGCATCATCCATGTGCATGCCCAAGTAAAATAGCCATTTTATCACACTGTCTCTGTTAATTAAAGCCAAAAAGGAGACCAGAAAACAAATAAAAAATACCATAAAACCTAATTAGATGACAAAGGCAATTGGAAGGTATGGGGATTGACTCTCAGATGTCTGAACCTCATTAAACCTGCACAAGAGCTAAGCATTTGGGCCCTTCAAAGAAAACAATAAATTACCCACATGACTTCTCAATACCAGGGCATCGTCTGCAGAGGTTACTTTATTGGCTGTTGGCCAGTAATCATGGTGGACTCCAGATCATTTTTGTACTAAGGCTAACTGTTTAGTGGCATTTGCTTCATGTTATCTAACCAATTTAACAACCCAGCATACTCTTGGGAGCCAATTTCCACCTCAAATTATGTATATTTTTGGACCTTGGATTAAATGACTGATCTTAAAAGGAGAAATTTTATCTAATAAAGCTGGGAAATTACAGTTACCTTAAATTTCATGCTATACTGAATGATCCTGATATCAAATTAACAAGGTTTTATAGCATTCTGTTTATTTACCCAATTAGTAACACACTGGCCTTTTGACTTCTAGATAAGCTTATTTTTGTCTATTTGGCCTAATTTCCCAATGGGAGAAAAAGAAAGTGTGGTAACCAGGGCTAGAGGGATCAGTTCCTGCCTTCCATGCTCCTTCCTGCCTTCCTTCCTTCCACTTATACCAACATGCATGTAGGGGGCAGGGAATGAAGGGAAGAGAGAGAGAGAGAGAGAGAGAGAGAGAGAGAGAGAATACAGAGGTTTGTACCTCTCCATGGATTCCCACCCTTAGCAGAGGGCCAATCGCTAAAATCATTTGAGGGGAGCCACATTCCTATAAAGGTTTTGTTTCGTTTTGTGCATTTTCTACACCCATGAGATTTTTTCACTCTACATTTCTGCTGTTTAGGAATCTGATCAGTTTCCCAAATCACCCATGAGTAAAGGAATGGGTAACTTCTTTTCCCAAAGCACACTTATGTGGCAGGAAAGCCTGCATTAAAGTTGGTAGGAGGGCTGAGGGTTCAGCTTGATAGTAATGTAGTTTACTAGAATGCCCAAGAATGACTTCCATCCCAGGCATAAAGGATGGAAGGAAGAAGAGAGGGGAAAGAGGGAAGGAGGAAAGGAAAAGGGGGGAAGGAGGGAGGGAGGGAGGGAGATGATGAGAAGGGAATGTTATGCTAAATTTACAAAAGTGAGATTCTAAACATCTATAGTATTTGTTAGGACTTGACATTTTCATCTCCAACCTTTGATTCCTCTCAGTTTCATATCTATTGGAAGCCAATTTCCTTCATTTTTCATACTTTTTTTTAAAAAAGAAATTCTTACATAGTTTTACTCAGAAAGATGAAACAGCAGGGTATAGAGGAGCATGCTATAATCCTGGGACTCATTTAATATAATTTGGGAAGCATTTGCAGGTAGATCCCTATGAGAGCAGGCCTGGCTTGAAATACATAGAGTTCCAGGGTAGCTGGGGCCATAGGAAGACCCTGTCCCCAAAAAACAAAAGTTAAAACAAAAAAACAAACAAAAGAATAAAATAAATGGTGAAAGAATAGTATATAAGCACATAAACACAATTAAAATGCATAGCAGTCTTTTTTATTCTTTTTATTGAACTTTTGTACATTTCATACATTTCTTAATAAAATTTAGATCCATTCCCCCTTCCATCCTCCATGCTCCTCCAGAGATTGTGCATTCTGCCATGCATGTCTTGCATCTTTTTCTCAGGCCTATTTTTTTTTTGGTCTTTTCAAGACAGGGTCTCCCTGTAGCCCCAGCTGTCCTGGAACCCACTGCATAGACCATGCTGGCCTTGAGCTCACAAACATCTGCCTGCCTCTGCCTCCTGAGTGCTAGAGTGCTAGGATTAAAGGCATGCACCACAATGCCTGGCATAGGGATTCACTTTTTAACAGTAGAGTTGCATGCAAGTAAAAATAAATATTACTCTACATTTCTAAATTGCATAGCAGGTCAATGTATGTTTTAATGCACTCTTTTATTTATTTATTTATTTATTTGTAGTGGAATCAGATATTTTATTTACTAAAAACAGAAAAAAAAATACTCAGCTTGCCTTACAAATAAGGATTTGGTGTTAGGATCCACAAATGAAACATACCATATGTCATTTGTTTTTCTAGAACTGTGTTACTTCACTTAGCATAACAGCTTCTAGTTCCATTGATTTACCTACAAATTTCATGATGTCCTCCTTCTTTACCATTGCATAGAATTCCACTGTGTAGATGTACCACATTTTCTTTATCCACTCATCAGTTGAGGGACACTTGGGTTGCTTCCAGCCCTTCACTATTGTAAAGAGAGCTGCAATAAACATGGTTGTGAACATATCTCTGCAATAGGATGAGTCTTGTGGGCATATACCCAGGAATGGTATGACTGGGTCAGGTGGTAGGTTCATTCTGAGTCTATTAAAAGTTCTCCACAATGAATAGCACTGTCTTAAGCCATAATCAAGTTTAAAATTTGTTTACCTTTAACTTTTTAAAATATTTTATTTATTATATTTTTATTTTATGTGTATGAGTGTATTGTCTGCATGTAGATGGGTGCACCCATATCATGCAATGCCCACAGATGTCAGAAGAGAGTGTTGGAACCCTTGGAACCAGAGTAAGGGACAGTTGTTAGCTTCTATGTGGGTCCTAGAAATAGAACCTGGGTACACTCTCCAACTAGAGTCAGGGTCCTTAACCACTGAGCCATCTCTCCAGGCCCTTACCTTTAACTTTTCAAAAAATAATATCTATTCCTAGTTATATTTACAAATTTAGCTTGTGATAAAACACATGTTCTAAAGTAATATTTAGTTTTTTGATAGAAATATACATTACAATTTAATGTCTAGGCTTTGATTTTAATATTGTATAGTATAACTAATGGTTAGCTTTTAATGCAAAACCACCATAAGACTATTTTCTCAAACACTGAAATCTGAGATGATTAAAACAATTAATTAGAATGGCAACAGGTCTAAACAAGGAATAGGATAAACATATTAATGCTTACAACAACCGTTCCCCATTATCTCAGGAGAAAAGAAATGGCTGGAATTAATGTTACATCAAAATAGACTATGGGAGTCTAAGAAAGTTAAATGAATGCAAATTATATATAATAGACACTGCTATAAAAGAAACTGCATTAACATGTAAATAGAATAGCTCACAATGACATTCATATTTGTTACTAATTGTGTTTTATTAGTAGAATTTAAAGGAAATTCCTAAATGACCCATACATTTCAAACAGAACTTGGACAGTCCCAAGAGTTTGATGTGCCACCTCAGAGAAAACAAAACAAAACAAAAAAACTCAAAACAAAAACAAAAAACTGCATCTCCTATCTCTCACTCTCTCTCCTCCTCCTCTCCAAAGTGCAGGGGCTCTTGTGAAAGAGGTTGGTTCATCAGATTGTAGGGGCCAAGAAGAGGAGGAGATGAATTGTGAGATCACAGCAGAAACAGACTGGAGTTTTCTTTTTTCTTTTTTCTTTTTCATTTTTTATTTGACCAACATGTTTGGTAAGCAAACCTTTTCCACTGGACTTGGGAACCCTGGGTTGTACAAAAACTGAACTCAGATGTTAATTAATTGGGTTTATATGGACACTCCTTATGTTTGTTGCAAAAAAATACTAGATATTAAGCAAAATGATACCTATAGGTTGAATCCATGTCAGTCAGAACTAATATACTAATTATAGTAGTTCTCTCATCAAAGTTGAATAAAAGTTATGACTAATGAATTTGCATCCATTTTATCTACAAATATTCAGAAACAGAGCAAGAAAACACACTCTGCCCTGAATACACTTACAATCATTTTCCAAGAATACCACATGGCAAATGAAGTATATTTTCCTTCTTAGTATAAATCTAAGAAGAGACCCTGTGAAAGACACTAGCAGGTGAAATTCTTGGTCTTTACCTCGTCTAACCTTAACTGATTACACCTGTGAAGGGCCAGCTGGTGAAGACACATTTTCTTCCAAATATTCTCTGTCATCGCATCTCCTGTCAGCCTGTTCCTCATAAATTATATAATACCAAAAGCAGGACTACAATGCACTGAGATGATTATCTTAGGGACAAAACCTTGAATATCTGTGAACCACTTTACCTCCCAGGAATATATAGTGTAGTACTTAATTTCTTCTCATACAGATCCACTCTTAAGAGGGAATAGCCTAATAAGAAATGTAATATCAGAAAATAATGGTTATGTAATTGAATTCATCAAGTAAGTTTCCTTATCACCTCTTATTTCAACTCAGAATTAGGACAAAAGCCCTTTCCAGTTGCATTTCAGGGGTCTCTTGTGATGGAGGGAGGACTTAATTTCCCTATAGTTATAGTGTCCCAATATCCCATAACTATATTAAAAACTTCTGCCATTTTAATTTTAGTTGCCTAAGAAAATACTATCAAAATTTCAAGCACAATCAAATTATGATTCATCATCCAACTCTGGAAAGTTTGGAAGACAATAATCCTAGCCAACTAAACCCTCACTGAAGATTGTGGATGCCCTAGCACCAAGATACTTCACTGTATTTTATATTCTTGAAACTTCAGAAAAGAACATTGGAAGCAATTCATGGCATATGAGCAGAGATCATAACCCCTGATATGTTTTGTTCTTTCCCTAAGATTATTCCCTATGGCTGTGAGAGTAGGAAACTGAGACCACTTAATCCAAGTCACTCCGAGTACTCATACGGAGAGGGTCAAAGGTTGAGACCCAAACAGAACAGTTAACTTCAAACGAAGAAGACATCTGTTCTTTAGTCACATATTGTGCCTCCAGTAATCCTGACCAGCTGTCTCAGAAACTTCTTCAGTCACAATAGGGATCAGATGAGACTCCAAACAGTTCGCTGGTTCAGCGCGAATAGAACTCCAGGACAGGTAGGAGTCTCAAGCCTCAATGTTCCACTGCCCGACTCTTAGCAAAAAAAAAAAAAAACTTAAAAAAATATCTGTGCAAATCTAGTAAAAGCATCCATTCTGTGAATGAAAACAAGTTACAATATTTAAAACTGTCTGTGGGACAAACAGTATTTCAATGTGTCTTGTTTTCCAGCTGTCAAGAAGACAAAGCTTTTCTCTTCGATCTATTCTCACTTGTTTCCAATGGTATTTAGCATTTGGATCAAACTACCCTTTGAAAAGCCAAGGAAGTGTTTATTTATTCCTTTTACTAAGAAATAAAGTAAAGCATTCACCCTGTGACAGATGGACAAGTAAAGAATCAGAGTTCAATGACTCATCCAGAGATCCTCTATGAGCTAAAAACATGAGGCTGGGACCTGATCTGGAAAACCCCATTTTTTTTTATTGTGCCTCAAACTCATTTTAAGCCATTCATTATTTAAGAAGATTTTGAATTTGGAATATTAAATTATCCCTGATGTCTTGTTATTTGAGAGAGTTTCTGAAGATTTGACAAGTAATTATGGCTAACTGAAAAAGACATTGTTTAAAACTAGAATTCTAATATGTCTGGTTCTTTGCCACCTTCTGTAAGATTTTTTTGTGTGTGTGACTGGCTTTTCAAAGATATTGAATGAATGATCCTAAACAAATGAAGAAGTGTTTAAACATGCACTGCTCTCTTACCAGGGAATCTAAAGTGAAGTAAACCAAAGTTGTGTTCAAGTCTTTATTTTCTTCCTCTAAAGAGACCAAAATTAAATAAATAATAAAGAAAATAAAGTAAATAAATAGGAAGCATTAGCTCTTTTAGGCTCATTTTAATTACAAAGAACAAAAGAGGAAAACATGATAGAATGGAATTTCCCAGCTATATGATGGGAAAAGTTCTAACATCACATGCTCGGTCAGGTACATTGATACAAATGAGAAAACCACAGTGGCTACTCACTCAACAAACCAATCAGCAACTGACAACCTGTAACATACACTTTCTAGTTAACACCCACAGAATGCAGAGTACACCTGCACTTGATATCTATCTACTACAAATAGAGTTTCAATACTCTTTGTTCATTTTTTTTTAATTATAAACTAAAAATCCCCTGACCATTTTCTTTTCTCTTTTTTTGTGTTGAAATTTTCTACATTTATTTTTATTTAACATTTTTATTGATTTTTTTATGTTTCATACATAATTTTTGAGTCAGTCTTTTTATTATTATTATTATTATTATTATTATTATGTATATGAGTGTACTATCTGCATGTAGGTCAGAAAAGGGTGTCAGATTCCCCTGGAACTGGAGTTACAGTTCTCAGCCTCCATGTGGGTGCTGGGAATCGAACCCGGGTCCTCTGCAAAAGCAGTCAGTGCTCTTAACCACTGAGCCATCTCTCCAGCCCTTGAGTCAGTCTTAATTGCATTATACCCACTTCTCTCTTGGCACCCTCCTACACTCACTTTTGTCATTTGTGCTAGGGTCCATTGCACCGAATTACTCTTCCCACTCACTCTTCAGTGCCAGCTCATCCTCTGTGCTTTAGTCAGCCTATCCAGAATCTCTTTTTTTTTTTTTTTTTTTTTTTTTTTGGTGTTTTCGAGACAGGGTCTCCCTGTAGTCCCAGCTGTCCTGGAACTCATCTGTAGACCAGGCTGGCCTTGAACTCACAAAGATCCGCCTGCCTCTGCCTCCCAAGTGCTAGGATTAAAGGCGTGCGCCACCACGCCCGGCGCCAGAATCTCTTTTCTAAAGAAAGCCAGGTCTTCCTCACCTAACCGCCATCTGCTGACAGTACTCCCTCAGCCAAGGATGGGCTCTGCTACCCACCTCCTCAGTTCTATGCTGGGTTTTTGTCCAGCTGAGCCTGCATGGGTCTTGTGCATGCTGATACCAATGCTGTAGGTTCATATGAACAGGATCCCAGAAGTTTGTAGGATTCATTTCTGTTTGGTCTTGCATCACCTCCCTGGCTCTTACAATCTTTCTGCCTCTCTTCCCCAATGTTCCCTGAGCCCTGGGTGGGTGAAGCTGAATATAGGCAGCCTGTCCATGGAAACACACTCTATAGATTCCCAATCTTTATGGTTTGGCCATGCAGGCCCTTTTGAGTTCCTGGTCTTTTTTTTTTTTTTTTCATGAAGGAGCTTCCTTAATGAAAGTTAAGAGGTAGTTAATGCCTTCTTGGGTCCTTGCTCTATGATGCTTGGGTTTTATGCATAAAGGTTTCATTGTAGATGTGTCACCTAGGCATAAGCCATTCATAGACCATATCTGTGTGTGTTAAGTTGTGGTACTCTGTACTAGTCTCAACTAGTACAAAAGAAGCTTCTCTTCTGAGTGATGTCTGGGATATTTTTCTGTAAGTATAAGGATACTTCTACTGTATTTAGTAAATTATTACTTTATCCTAGGGACCTGTCAACCTTGGGGAACTGTCTAAAATCTATGACATCTCCAATTGTGTGCATCTGGCTATGTTAACATTACCACACATGAATTTCCTCCTACTGAGAGAGCTTTAGGTCTAATTGGTTAGCCATTGATTTCCCCCAAGATAGAAGTGCTGCTATTGCACTGATGTTGTATGCTGTGCTGGTCATTGACATGGATATTTGGTCTTAAGGCTGATGTTAGACCACTGACGATCTCCCTTAGTGCCTTGAATAGTGCTCTCCAAAGCTATGAGAGCTAGCCTTCAGGGGTATATTTTCTTTGTATTTAGATTCTCTTCCCCCACCTGCACCTTCCACTTTGTACCCTTCTATGGAGTCGAAATCTGTACCCCTGGAACCTAGTTAATCACCAAGACTCACACCCTCAAAAGAGACTGTCTCTCCCTTACTCAGCCGCTGTTGGTTTCCTAGTTTTTCAGGTAGGGTTGGGTTTCCTGCCAACTTTCCCACATCCATGCTGAAATTTTGTCAGGCTTAGGCTTCCATAGTATTTGTGCATGCTGTCACCATTGGTGTGAGTTCATATGAGTAACTTCCCAGCTGTCTGGAAAACTGTTTCCTTGTGGTCATCCACCTCCTCTGGTCCTTAGAATCTTTCCACCAACCTCTTCCACAATGATCCCTGTGGCTTGGAAGGCAGAAATTTGATATAGGTGTCCTATTCAAGGGATAAACACTCACCAATCTCTTACTCTCTACACATTTTGGGTTTCATGTGCTGCATAAGGAAATGTCTTGGTTGAGAGTTGACAGATTCATCACTCTAAGGGCATACGAATAAGTCATTAATCATATAGCTCTAATGCTATATGTATTTAGCAGAATAATAGTATTGTGCTTTTCCTATGGCCTGTGATTTGTCTAGCCACATGTTCCTAGGCTTCATACCACTGACACATATGGGCTTCATCTTATGAAGCAGAACTTAAACCCATTAGAATGTGGTTGGTTGCAAGCATAATATTTGTGCTTCTATTGCACCAGAGATCATATCTTGCCAGAACAGTTGTTGAAGGAGGCAGGACTCACTGCTGGATAAAGTTAATGATTACCTTTTTTCTTCTGGTGAATACATAGCCCCTTCTAACACCATGACAGCTAGACAGTAGAGAGGAAGCTTTGAAGTCAGTACCAACTTTATGTCTCCTTGTATTTTTCTATGACACATATATATGTGGTAGCTTCAGCAAGAGGGTCTTACCATCAAGTTCTGGTATGTAACCAGGAGCAGGTACAATGCACAGTATTCACATCCCTGGTCAACAGCTCAAAAGAGCATGTGTGTCCCTGGCATTGGCATTTTACTTTGCTATGCTACGCTCTGTGCCTTTGTTGTAAGGCAACTCCTTTTAATCTCCTTTTATAATATATACATATACATGTATGCATATACTTTAAGAAGCTTCTGTAGTGGTGGGTTTATATGACTTTTTACAAAATGCCTTTAGCGTTACTTATCCCTCCCCATACTCCCTCCTCTGCCCTGTCCTCCCATTCTTCACCCCAGTTGAGCCTTCCTACTCTATTATTCTCTTTCTTAGTTTATATATCTGCATTCTATCCCCCTTCCCATGAAGCCTTCCTGCTTAGCCTTCATTTATTTTTTGATCTCTGAATTTTCCAGTTGAAACATGTATATCTCAGAATTTAAAACAAGCATCCAGCTGTAAACAGGTAACTTTTGATTTTTCTGGATCTGGGTTACCACAAACAGGATGATTGTTTCCAGTTCCATCCATGTACCTGTCAATGTCACAAATTTAGTGTTTTGGCTGCTGAGCAATATTCCATTTTACACCTGTACCATACTTTCCAAATATCTTTTTTTAATGTAAAAGGATTATTTTTATCTGTTACAATGTATTATTAAGCAAGATCAGTTTGTCAGACTACTTCACAATTTCTTTATTTTTTTTTTACTTTTTTTTTCTCTATTTTTTTTTTTTTTTTTTTTGGTGTTTGGGACAGTGCCTCCCTGTAGCCCCGCTGGCCCTCTTATAAGAGACCAGCTGGCTTTGACTTACATAGATCTGCCTGCCTCTGCCTTAGGAGTGCTAGTATTAAAGGTGTACACCACAATGCCCAGCTACTTCACAGTCTCATCCATAGTTAACTGAATTTGTTAAATACAGCCATCTTCAAATAAATTTGGTTTATTTGGTTTAGAGATCATACAGCCTTAAACTGGTCTTAACTGCAATAATTCTAGTGGATGCTTTAGATGGCTGTCTGAGCAAGCATACAAAAGAAAACACTAAGAAAGAAAGAGAGAGAGAGAGAGAAGAGAGAGCTTTTCTTATACTCATGATGCACCATCTTCTAACATCAGTGTTCAGATGGGATCTGCAGAACATCTCAACAGTAACTGTGCATAAGGGAGAAATAGAATATAGATCCAATGTTAAGTTAGCATTGAGCAGTAACATGACTGAATTTTCTCACCAATACCAGGTCTTTGAGGAAAGCAAACAAAACACTAAAATGTCAGCCTCGGTGAAAAGATTACCAAATATCAATTTCAAGAAATGTACTATTCAAAACAGAAACATAACCTTTCTGTTTGAATATTTTCATCTAATCATTAACTTTGGGAAAAAAACATTTACTTAGAATCAAGGCTTAGAACAGGAGCTCTGAGCCAAGAGGACAACAGATGGGAGAGAAACATGACTCTGTAAGAAAGAGATAAAGCAAACAAGAGGCATGTCTTCATTCTGCAAGTCCAATAGTTGCATGTAAATCATTGTCCTCTGTCACTAAATCCAAACAAAAAAGACCGACCATAAACAATCCCAGGGTTTCCTCCTGGACATCCACCTGCCTCTGTATTGCCTTTTAGAGAAGTCTCTACCCTCTGAGCTGTCCCAGATTCCCCTTTGACCTAGGTGGATCATGCTAAGCCATTTATCTCTGATTCCATGCAGGCCATATGAGAACTTGTAGTGATAGAAGTCCAGCTCTCTAACTCATTTCACAGAAGGTCATAACTCAGAGAGGGCAAACACTGCTCTAGCTTTACCATTGTCCCAGAGATTAGAGCTACATTCTAGATGATTAAACATATGTAAAATAAAATGAATAGACTCCTCAGTGAGCTGACAGACACACTCTAGATGAAGACAAAAAAGTTCAGCAAATTTTATTTTTATTTTTTGGTCTTTTTGAGCCAGGGTCTCCCTGTAGCCTCAGCTGGCCTCACTGTATAGACCAGGCTTGCCTCAATCTCACAGAGATCTGCCTGCTTCTACATCTTACGCACTGGGATTGAAGATGTGCACCACAATGCCAGGCCTAGTTTAGCATATTTTATATGGATGTTTTCTTGCATGTTCCTTCCACTCCTCCCTTTCTCTTTTCCCAACGTTCTTGTTCGTACCTGTTTAGAACCCTTCTCATGTGTGGATTTATGTAATTGTTATTTATGAGTCTATTTCCTTGATTATATTATGATTCCTTCAGGGCAGAGAATGCAGCTTCCTTCCTGCATTTAAAAAGCTGGCATCTGAAGAATGTTTCTTAGAGATTAGTGCCCAATAAATATCAGAGGAGTTGTTCTGACCAGTATGGATGCAAATATTACAGTGGACTAAATCAATACCCATATTTATAGAGAAGAAATAATGCTCAGGCAGAGTTTTAGCAGATTTTCAGGCATTGTTTCATTGAATGTCCAGACAACCCAACATTAAGCTTATGGTAGCTTTGGAAGCTAGTTTGAGAAAGGTGGAACATTTGACTCAACTTACATTATTAGTAGCAAGATGAATATTCAAACTCAAGTCTTTTCAACTCCAATGCCAACATCCTATCTACAGTTAGGCGGCTTTTGTGTTTGCCCTTCAAATGTTTAGGACACAATGGGAGATTTCAGCCCTATTAAAACATATGCCCTTTGAGGCTGGAGACATGGCTCAGTGATAAAGAGCATTTTGTCCTCTTTCAAGTTGGGTTGCCTTCGATCTGGCTTTTCTGGGGAGTTCCTAATCAACTTGTGCAGTGCTCCCAGGATCAGTTTCCACATTTGATAAGGCCTTGCAGTCAGTAAGTCTTGGAATTGCTCCTCTTCGGGAACTGTGCTCCCAAGTCAGGACTCACATTTGTATACAAACTGGTTTCTCCAGCTTCATTGAGGAACTACAAATTTGGATCCACCCCTTGTCTTAACAGACCATCCTGTTTTTAAAAAAATTCCCAGTTCCAGGACATCTCATTTCCCCAAGGTCAAGCATCCTTCCCAACAATCATTGCTAGTAATGAACTTTGTAAGATACTGTCTTTCAGTGCTTTGATATGTTAATTATCAAATGTTCCCACATTCATTCCTTATCATTTTGGGTGGAGCACCACTTTGAGGCTCCTAGGAAACACCCCATCACAAGTACAGGGTTCCTTTAGTCCACCGAGGGTAAATAAAAGTTATCAGTCTAGACTCTGTCCATTTTGTGAAGCCATTCCTTCCAGTCCTACAGCTCTTTTGTTGCCTTCTCTTCTCTTTAGTTGGCAACAGCGTTTCAGCAGGATAATGGGACTGAAGTGTTCACAGGCAGAGCATCGTGCTGCCCACAGCTTCCTTCTGAAGATCTGAGGCGTGACCTTGACCTCAGTCCTTGCTCTGACTAACCAGCTCTGCCTTCTTATTAAAATATTTCTAAACATGAACATTGCTACTCCCTTTTTAACCAAAGTATTTTATAGTGAGAATTTTAAGGTAGTCATACCTGCACACAATCATTTCCGTGTTTGCTTCCCAAGCTGGAATTGATATTGCACCTGGATTTTGATTATGACTTTTGTGCTTGTTTTTTTTCTCACCTTCCTCATTATGGTTCTGGGATCCTAATAGTTACTAAGAATTACGTTACCAGCTTAAGCAAATCTTTATGATTACGTTTGCTCAGTAATTCCTAAGTTTTAATAAAAATCCGTGTTATTAGCAAATTAAACTATTCCAGTAGAAGTCTTTACCTAATTTCTACACTATTGCAAAGATCAGATCCTGACACAAACACTTCCATAGTAACTGCTTAAACTGAATACTGATTTTTACATCTGTTTTCTTTTCCTTTTTTTTTTTTTTTGGTTTTCTTAAGCACAGGCTGGATTTTGTTTTCGTTCCATGTTGTACTTCTGTTTTCAAACTCATTATACTGTCTGCTTCCGGGGATCACATGGGACAGTCCAAATGAAACCAATTTGGTGAGCTTGATTTAAGTCTATTTCCTGTCTGCTGAAGACATGTGAAAATACCTCCCCTCCCCATTTTTTTTCTCTTCCTTCTGTAATTCAGAATTTAGTAAGGACAACCATACTTAAAGCTCGCCTTGACCCTGCCTCCCCGACAGTGGCCACGGTCTTGGCTTCTCACTTTACCTCTCAGTCTTTTTCCAGATATCAGAAAAAAATTTTAAAAGGCTGAGGACGGTCCCCCATACTCCTGTGCAGGATTTGATGAAAAATGGCTTTTAAGGTATTTAACGGTTGAGATGAGGCAAACGACATTCCCCCAGTGGGACACGTGGGTCTCCATCAAGCTCCATCCCAAAGGGAG
The DNA here is from genome assembly GCA_009823505.1 of Rhizomys pruinosus. NCBI lineage: Eukaryota > Metazoa > Chordata > Mammalia > Rodentia > Spalacidae > Rhizomys > Rhizomys pruinosus. Next base: position 1,774,019 of record VZQC01003255.1, on the reverse strand, counting down.
CCAGGTCTGTTCTGCCAGGAGCCTGTAAAATGTGACAAAGAAGGCCACTGGGCTAGAAACTGCCCAAACCCCAAGCCATCCACCATGCTGTGCTCTCTATGCCAGAGCTGTGCCTATAACCTGGCAGTTCAAAGTCTGAGTGCCTGGATGTGGGCTCTTCCTCTGTGCCACACCACAGTGGTCCAGCCCAATTGCTCTGGGCAACCCAACCTCCTCTGGCCTCTGAATTCCTCAGCCTGGTGGAGGACTGATGGTTAGCAGCCAGATTCGGAGACCCCCACTGACCCTTGACCAGCCCAGGCTAATGCTCCAGGTAGTGCGTAAGTCCATCTCCTTCCTATTGAACAGCTGGGCTACTTTTCTGTACTGACCTCACACTCTGGCCCTAGAGTTCCCTCATCAATTTCTGTCACAGGAGTGGACAGGACCCCCTCTTTCCTGAGAAAGACTCTACTTCTCCCGTGCATCCTCACAGGTCATTTTTTTACCCGTTCCTTCTTAATCATGTCTGTCTGCCCAGTGTGCTCCTGGGCCATGACATCGCTACTCACTTCTCCCGCCCTGGATGTCCAGCCCCTGCTCTCCCTGATCCTGTTGACCCTCAGGTCTGGGACAGTCCCAGTCTAGTAATCACCTCTCACCACCTGCCAATCCTGATATGCCTCAAGAACCCCATCTCTTTTCCTTCCAGGCCTCAGTTTCCTATTTCTGAAATTCACAGCCATGGGTTCAAGCCTACCATTTCCTGCCATCTATCTCCACTAATTAACCCTGCAACACCCCCATTCTTCCAGTTCATAAGCCCTCTGGCACCTACCGTCTCGTTCAGGACCTCCGCCCTAACACCTAAACCTCAGTCTCCCATTTCACTGTCCTGGCCTTCTTTACTACTGGGCCCTTCATACTTCCTTTTGCCTTCACATGGGAGGATCCAAAGACTAGGTCTGCAGCCAAGCCTTGGCCTGAGATCTCTCCTCCTTTGACTCTGGACCTCACCCTTTCAGTACTCTCAGATCAAATCGAGCAAATGCCATATGAGACCTACAGCCTCCAGAGACAGCAGACCACATCCTCTCTTTTCTAGGATTGGTGGGCTTCTTCCATCACTGGATCCCTAATTTTGCTGTTACAACTGAACCCTTGTACCAGGCAGCTAAGGAGACCCCCACGGGGCCTCTCTCCCGTCCCACCATCATCCACGTCTCTCTCGTTAGGATCCCTCCTGGCTGCCCCTACTTCCCCTTAGGATCCCTCCTGGCTGCCCCTACTTCTCCTTAGGATCCCTCCTGGCTGCCCCTACTTCTCCTTAGGATTCCTCCTGGCTAACCCTACTTCTCCTTAGGATCCCTCCTGGCTGCCCCTACTTCTCCTTAGGATCCCTCCTGACCACCCCTACTTCTCCTTAGGACGCCCTCCTGGCCGCCCCTACTTCTCCTTAGGATCCCTCCTGGCTGCCCCTACTTCTTAGGATCCCTCCTGGCTGCCCCTACTTCTCCTTAGGATCCCTCCTGGCTGCCCCTACTTCTCCTTAGGATACCCTCCTGCCGCCCCTACTTCTCCTTAGGATCCCTCCTGGCTGCCCCTACTTCTCCTTAGGATACCCTCCTGCCCCCCCTACTTTCGCTCTCCCAGATTCTTCATGCCCTTTCTACCTCTTTACAGACAGAAAGTTGGGAGTGGCCACGGGGGCCTTAGCCCAACCCGCTGAGCCCTCATACTGGGCAGTAGCATTTCTCTCCAAACAGCTTGACCCCACTATCTTCCTCACTTCCCCTCCCTGCTCCTACCTTAGTGGAGTCCACAACCACTGACGGGCCGTCTCACACCAGGGGACGGTGTTCTCCTACCTCAGTGGAGTCCACAACCACTGACCTGCCCTCTCACACAGGGGACAGTGTTCTCCTTAAAATTTTATCTCCTAAGTCTCTTGATCCCAGGTGGAGTGGAACCCACATCGTCATCCTTACTATGCCATCAGCAGCCAAACTTCTAGGCCAGCCACACTGGTATCATTTATCCAGACTCAAGAGAGACCCAACCCAGGATGGATGGTCAATCAAACATCTGGGACCCATGACTCTCAGGCTTTCCAGAGACCTTCAAGGACAGTTCTGAATGGTCAGGCATGACAACCTTTGCCCTCTGTACCTTCACCCTCGCCTCCCTCTTTTCCTGGGTCATTGTTTTCTTCCACTGCCCCTGGTACCACAGGTACCAGATTCTGTGACACCCCTGCTCAGTCGCCCTTTGTCTTGTTAATTGTCTCAGTCTTCACCTGACCAGGTGATGCTGTGCCAGTTTCAACATACTCCTGGCACATCCATGCTTGGGACACCTGGACAGATGAAATTGGCAAGCCCAGATTTAGACCCTGTCCTCCAACCAAGACCATCCAACAGTAAGAGGAGCCTCTCCAACCTCAACCAGGAGACTCCTTCTGATCTCCTCAGCTTCTTGCAGGAACACATTCAGGAAGTCTCCAGAGTAGCTGTTAACCAGATGCTTCTACAATCTTACTCTTCATTTCCTACGTGCTGCCTACTCCCGACCACTCCCCTTCCCCTACGTCACCCCTTTCAGCAGGAAGTAGTAAGAGTTGAGTCGGTGCCCATATACACAAAAAGGTCGGGATGTGACGGCCTGGGCTTGGAGATCTGAATATGGCACCTACCACCTTTCTCTTCCAGTCAAAAGCTTACCTCACTTCAGGCAGCTGATGCAACTTCCCTTTCTGATGTCACCAGCCACAATGAGAGCACAGCCTAAGACCATATATGGTTACAGTCCAGCTTCATGATGAACCCTAAAGACCCACTTTGTCCCCTCCTACTGCACCAGTTTTGCCCTTACAAGTACATGCTTTGTCTCACCACCATTACCTCATCTTCCTCTCCCCAGAACTTATAAAAGCCCTCAGCCCCAGGCCCTGAGTGTGCTACTTCCCTGGTCTTCCTCTCTGAGGCCGGTGGACCAGCCCAGGAGCATGTCCTAATAAATCTCCTTTTATATTTTGTTAATCTGGTTTGATCTGGCCTGTTTTGAGTTGGGATAAAAAAAGCCTTTCACTGTCTATTCACATATGTGTCACAGTGAACCTTAGCTGTCCAGTACAGAACTCATTAGCCACATGTGGATATCAAATTAAAATTGATTAAAATTAAAATTAAATTGAAATTATGTTTGTCAATTTTACTAGCTCCATATGAGACTTTCAGTGTTCCGTAAGCATGTGTGCAGTCTGTCTGCTGTAAGAGGCAGTGCAGGTTAGATAGCACTTCACTAACACTGGAGCGCGGACCTAAAGAGGGTTTCCACCTCGAGCAAAGATTGATACTTTCTGAATTCATTCTCTGTCTCTGTCTCTCTGTCTCTGTCTCTGTCTCTGTCTCTCTCTCTCTCTCTCTCTCTCTCTCTTTCTTTCACCTTCTTTCTCTCACTCTTTCTCCCCTTTTTTCCTGTTATTATTCTCTGAGATCAGAAGATGATTCTTCAGTTTATTTATTCTAGAAAAATTCATATTAGGGTTAACAGGGTTGAGTTATTTTAGGTATCACCTGTTCTAATCCCACCACTTTATAGACATCAACTCAAAGAAGCTATTTGTTAATTCAGAGCCAACCCCAAACAAGAATAATTCCCAATAATGCAAATCTGAAGTCCTCCTTTTGGCAAGTCACAGTTTATCACTTATGAACTTTTTAGTTCTTGCTAACAACAAAATCACAGAGGTACTAAAAAACTATATGGTACCATATTTTAGAAACTTGATTTCAATAAAATTTCTGATTCCATTCAGATGCAATCATTAATCGTTATATAAAAATGGCATATTTAAGTAATATTTTAATTTTTTAATATATAGGCAAGATCACTATCCTTAGCATTTGTAGAGAAGTACATATTAATAGACAGAGGTATATTCAGTTGGCAAATATTTACCTGGTATGTAGTGTGTGAGGCACTAAAATAGTTAAAGTAATACATAGTTCTAAGCCAGAATTAGATTACTAGGCTTACTAGGTGATGGTATCAGTGGACTTCTAACTAGGAAATTACAAAGCAAGGTTGTAAAGACTTCAGGAGAGGCCAGTTTGGAATTACCTAAGAGGAACATTGAACTCATTCATGGAGGCATCAGGAAAAACCCAATACAAGGAACCTCTACTCATCCACTCCTTCAAAGAACAATGAATAACTAAAGTCACCTATATGTGTCAGTGTTATGATAGAACACAGGGATATCAGGGGATATACACAGCCTAGATCCCCTCCCCACTGAATCCCCAAGCCAGCTCAAGAGTCAGAAAGAGAAAAGGTCCTAGATGTGTCTAACTATTATGCTAAGAACCGTTATTGTCATTCCTGATCTACGCCACAGCCCAGGACCATCCCAACAAAATGCTTAATGATAGTTCTGCTGACAATTCCACTTAGTAACAGCTGATCTATCAGAAACAAAGTGTGACTTTCAGTGCAGTGAATATTTACATGACTATTGTTTTATAAGCTCTTTATTGCAAGCAGCAATAATTCATATGCAGGCTTGCAGAATCTAGTGAGACCTGGGAAGTGTGTAGTTTGGGGAGTAAGTGATGAGCACTATGTGATTATTGAGTTAAATTATTATTCAGCCTGACAATATTTCATGTTTTTTAAAAAGGCAGCAGTAATCCATTTAAAAATTTCCTAGAACAGTGATAAGGACAGCATTCTAAGCTGACTCTAGTACTACTAAATTATGCATTACTAAATGTTTTGTAATTGTCAGTTACTTAGATCCTAGGCTTGGTCCATTCCCTGGTTTCAAGGTGACTTCTTTTGTTTCTGTTTTAATGCCTATAAATCAAAGTAGGAGGTGCTGGAATGATACTTCAGAAAGGCCTTTTGATGATTAGTGGGTTAATATCTACATGTGCCTTGCAGTAATTGCATATAAAACAGGAGAGAGACTTCAGGACTTCAGAAGCCTCGTGCTTTCCTGAGGAATCTTTCGCCAAGTAGGCTTGCGTGTGTGTGTGTGTGTGTGTGTGTGTGTGTGTGTGTGTGTGTGTATTTGTCAAAGTGGGAATATCTTAGCACTCTTCAGTGATCTGCTGAAATGTTGTCCTCCATGATTATCAAAAGTATTCCCTAAAACTGTACTATTTGTTACTTCCTACAGAATTACAGTGAATAACACATTTAAACTAATGCTCTGTCAAATTTAATCGCTGTAATTGCCTAATTATCTGCTCTAGTGTGATGGTAAAGCCTTTTAACATCTCACTTCCCCCTAAGGAGAATGCACTGCATTTTCTAGAATACCACCTTACTCTTGTGAGAATACACAAGCCAATAATACGTTTTGCTATCAGCTAAAAGGCTATCATCCCCTTTGTTGTTCTTTTTATTTTTTCCTTCTATTTTGTTTTTGCTCTATGTCTGCACTTTCCTTGGTCTCTGAGATACAGATGTTTTTCAAAGGATTAGAATTCCCATTCATAAATATTGTTGCTTGTTGTTCCTTTGTTCCTCACTCCCTTTCTCAATTAACTTCCTGGCATTCCTTTCCAATGGGGTCATTTCATTCACTCGTATTCAGTAGTACTTGTTCAGAAATGTCTTTCACTTTAATAATTAACATTCTTGTTATTCAACTTCTAAGGATTTATATTACTTCATATACTGCAGTCACTTAGCACACATGCCCAGATAACCATGGCACTGGATGAATAATTTTCTACTTGAGCTGATTTTTATCTGCTTCCTTTGATTTTTATACAATTTCACCATTTTGAACTCACTACCTTACTATGGCATGCAAAGTACGTTATCTTGACTTTTTTTTTTTTTTTTTTTTGGCCTTTTTGAGACAGGGTCTCCCTGTAGCCCCAGCTGGCCTGGAACTCACTCTGTGGACCCGGCTGGCCTTGAACTCACAAAGATCCTGAACTTGATCTCTCAATATTATCCAGCTCATTTGGGGTCCCATTGAGCAGCTTGCCATGAAGAGACCAAGATGTCATTTATATGAAGATGCCGGCATGCAGTGATGTAAAGGACTCTTCAGTAAGTGACATACTGCACATACCTAGACAACTCTAAAGCCAGCAAAAGTGACAGTGCTCCCTGACACAGTTGTACCTACCCACACCCCAAACGTCTTTACCACCAAGAAGGGGCATAGTCTTCTAGCATATGGCCCTAATACAAAGTACCTCCAAAATATTCCTGAATATTTTTTGCTGAATTGGAGGAAGTAAAGGCCACTCACTTAGTGAATCAAAGTTGATCTCAACTTCAGATTTATTTGAAATTACCTCCTTCAATTTGTCCTTCAAGTCAGATGTGGCAGTGCATGCCTATAATCCTAGCACATGAAAAACTCAGGCAGGAGAAGAGTTAAAGGCCAGCCTGGGCTACATAGTAGGTAGCAGGGTAGCCTGGGCTTCAGAGTTAGTGAAACTTCAACAAAGAAAGTATCTTTATATCTCAGGTGATACCAACTCTTCAAAAAGAAGATATATATATATATAGATATATATATATATATATATTTAGTCTTTTGAGACAGGGTATCCCTTTAGTCCCAGCTGGCCTGAAGCTCTCTATGTAGACCAGGCTGGCCTTGAACTCACAGAGATCTGCCTGCCTCTGCCTCCCAAGTGCTGGGATTAAGATATGCACCACATGCCTGCCGAAAGAAGGTAATTTTAATGAAAGTTTATTTTTACTTCCTAAATGATCTGAATACTCCCCATACCAGAGAAGGAGAGAGTGATAAAAAGGGAGAGAGAGACAGAGACAGAGAGAGGAGAAGAGAAAGAAATAGAGAGGGAGTGATTGCAATGTTTGTGTAGACAGCAAATAGTACAAACACGTAATCATATTGATATGTGATCAGTAGACATGACTTTATCACTCTTTGATATTTATCCTGAAAATCCCTGCCTTTAAGAAAATGCTAATTTTATAAGAATCATGATTTGGGGGACGAGAGAGACTAAGTAGCTAAAGCACTGAGTGCTCTTGCCAGAAGTCTTAAGTTCAGTTTCCCAGCACCCATATGTGGTAACAACCATCTCTTATTCCATTCCTGGAAAGCTGATGCCTCTTTCTGACCTCTGAGACATGACGACACGGGGCAAAAAAAATAAACACATACACACAAAATAAAAAATAAATAAAATATTTTAAAAGAATGAATCTAATCTCTGATTCTTTTTAGTTAAGGTTGTCATCCACTGATATGAAAAACATCCAATAAGAAAGATAATGGTTATAGAAGATGTTTTGATAGAGATAGAATAGAATGATAGATAGTTAGATGAAATGATAATAGAATGATAGATTGATAATACATGACATATGAACATGGTCGATGAACTAATGGATACATTATAGAAGATTGCTAGATCTAGAGGTAGAGAGTGATATATATGCGTCGTGTTGTGAGATACTGGTGTGAGTTCTATGTGCTCGTTTTATAGTAGATGAGATTGGAGGATGGAAGGTTAGAGATGAATTTGATATTGATACTGAAGCGGATGTGTTGTAGGTGTAGTTAAGTAGTCGTGTTGGTGTTTTTTGTATGTGGTGGGTCCGGCATCAGGCATTTTATGTGATTCTGTTTGGATCCCTTGCCAGTTTGGTAGCAACGCCCTATCAACCGCGCCCCGCGGCGACGGCTGGCCTGTGGATTGAGGTGGCTTGGCCCATAGTGAGGCCGGGTTAGGGGCCCTGGGGGGGAGGGGGGGCAGCTCACAATGATATAACAAAGCATTTAGAATACAAACAATAGGCTTAGAGCACACCAAGCATATCAGATACAGATAGAGTTGCTAGATTGATTGTAGAGGCTATAAACACAAAAATTAACTGTCCATTTTTGAGCTCCACCACAAAATACCATAGATTGGGGACTTGATGAACTAATGACATTCACTGTTTACAGTCCCAAAAGCTTGGAGTTTCCGGGTGCATCAGGATATCTGGTGTCTGGTGAAGATGCCCTTTCTCTCTCTTTTAAAGATGAAACCTTGAAGCACCTTCACATGCTAAAATGAAAACAAGATTCTGTGGCTTCTTTTCAGGACACTAATCCCATTCATAAGAGGAGGTCCTCTACAAATATCTGCTCCAAAATGTTCTATCTCTTACCACCGCTCTGGGGACTGGGTTTCAAAATGTGCAGTTTGAAAGGAAACAAACATCCAAAGCTCAGCATTATGAAATGTACAATGAAAACTACAAAAACAGTTTCTAAGATAGAGTAAAAAACGTGAGGGGGGCTGGAGAGATGGCCTAGCGGTTTAGGAGCACCGACGCTCTTTTGCAGAGGACCGGGTTTGATCCCCAGCACCCACATGGTGGCCAGACCGTCTGAAACTCCAATTCCAGGAGAACTCCAGTTCCAGGGAAATCCGACACCCTCTTCTGACCGTCGCGCATTGCACGACACGGGTGCACAAACTTTCATGCAGACAGTACATTCATACACATACAGAAATAAATAAAATTAATTAAAAAAATTTTAAAAAAAAATTTTAAAGACTGTAAGGGTAAGGAACAAGACAAAATATATAACCAACAATTGGTTTATCACCAAAATTCTCCAAACATATGAAATCGATTAAACCAAAATGTGCCAAGCATATATGAAATCAATTCTAGGAAAAGAAACATGATTAATATGTTTTGTAAAACTACTCAGCTACACAAGAAGTACAAGCAATGAAATCAAACAATAACAGTCACATGTGCTAAGGAAAGGACACTGTTTAGGTTGTCACCTGGTACACTCGTTTTGAAAGCTACTTGGTGCTAGTTAAATTAAGCATATATGTTGACTGAACATCTGTGAATAAGCTCCAGACACTCCAATGTAAATTGGCAAACAAACATGATCATGGATGTTTTGCAGGAGGCAGAGCAGGACTGTCTCTGCTGCTGCAGATTCTCTCTACATCTATCTGCTTTTTATCTGTCCATCCATCCATTGTTCTTTCATCTCCTTCTTCTCTTCCTCCCACCTCACCTTTTTTCTTCCCATTCCTTTCTTCATTAACACATCCCTTTATTCGAGAATGGTGGTACATGCCTTTAATCCCAGCACTCAGAGGTAGAGGCAGCTGATCTCAGTGTGTTCAAGGTCAGCCTGGTCCTACAGTGAGTAACACACAGCTGGGGCTACAACAGAGAACTATCTTCAAAACGAAAAGAAAGAAAACAACAAACTACCCTTTTACTCTCAAGTTTGTATTTTTCTTTTCCTTCTCTCCTACAAAATAGCCCATTCTGAGGATTAATTGTTTAACTGTAAGTATGACCATATTGTTGGATTTTTCATCTTTCATTCATAGCTCATAAGATTCATAAAAACAGATTGTGCCACCTCTGTCATTTGGAACACATGGCCTGAGTGTGAGGAGTGGTGCTTACTATGGATGAATATGAAAAGGTATGCAATTCCTCCTTGTAATATGACCATGATGGCACATACCAGAGCATTCATCTACAGCTTTAAAAATACTAGAAAATAGGGGCTGGAGAGATGGCCTAGCGGTTAAGAGCACCGACTGCTCTTACAGAGGACCCGGTTCAATCTCATCAGCACCCCAATGGCGGCTGAGAACCATCTGAACACTCCAATTCCAGGAGAACTCTAGTTCCAGGGGAATCCAACACCCTCTTCTGACCTCCGCGGCATTGCACGACACGGGTGCACAAACTTGCATGCAAAAGTACATTTATACACATACAAAATAAATAAATTAAAAAAAAAAATACTAGAAAATAGTCAAAGGCTTTAGTTGTAGAAGGTCTTATTTGCAAATGTATGCTTAAATGCCTCTAAACACAGTGAAGAGAGACAATTTAAAGAAATTTCCAGAAAGAAATGTTAGAGGCAATTTGAAGAAGCTAACTTACAACTAAAGACAACCACCTGATGCTCAAATAGACTCTGCAGCCGCAGACTGAGACACAGCAGTGTAAACACACCTGGCTTTGGGAAGCATGGATATCTAACTTTAAAAACATGAAAGCCATAACTGTACGTTGTTATAAGAACTTTGGCCTCCCTCAACAGCCCTTTTCCTTTCTAGCCAAAAATAGAAATCCCCTGTTAGTCTGGCCAGGTGAGGAAATCTTCCCTCACCCACCAGAATTTAAATCAAACCAACAGTAAAGCTTCAGCACACAGGCTCCCAAGTGGGGTTGCTCCCTGTTTGAAATGTAGTCTTGATAAATAGAAGCAAAAATTCAGCTAAATTTTTGATGTGTGTTAAACAATATCTAATTTCAAAGGGAAAAAATTATAGAATATTCTTAAACTCAACAAATTGAATTAAAATAGAACTTGGCACAAAGGCTCATAAAATAAACTGATATCTTCACAACTGATATCTTCACATGAAAGTCAATATATTAGCTCTCCTTAAATTCTGAATTATAAGGGCCTTTGAAAAGGCTCCATTTCCCTATAATAGTGTTCAACTCTCATCCCAGAGAAAATGATATAAAATTTTTAGCAACATTTACTATATATATATTTAACTTTCCTTAATGAAAGTAAAAAAAAATAACCCTCAAGGTCTTAGTGGTACACACCTTTAACCCTAGTACTTGAAGGCAGAGGCAGGCGGGTCTCTTGTGTGTATGAGGCCATCATGGTCTATATATGATCCAGGCCAACCAGAGCTATGTATGAACCTGTCTCAAAATTTAATTCATTCATCCATTCATTTAGTCAATCATTCTTAAAAATAGAAATCTCATGACAGTCATGTTTACTTCCAGAAATTTCTAGCAGTATGACTACTATTTGTGTTCCTGCTTTATGGGATGATGAAAACTAGTTTAACTCATCATGTCATCTGTCAAAAGAGGAGAGTAAGGAGATAGATGGGAGAGGGTACTAACCACAGATCAGGAATATGACTTTGACCAAACAGAACCCGAGTACAACTACATTACTTACAGACTATACGAGCTTGAACCTACTTCCTTCATCTGTAACCAGAGATGATGTTGCCCAGTGACCTCATAGTCAGATAATAATGATTAACTAGAACAGTGCAAATGATTCATACAATGTATATAACATAGGTGTCCAGGCATATCAATATGATTATCATAGTCCCAATCCTTCCTGTCAGGCAACAAATAAAGCCAGGGTGAAGTGAGTTGCTGTTTACATTTGTATTCTCACAGCCATAATAAAGGATCCTTGTATCCAATCATGTTCAGTACAAATTTGATAGATAAATTGGATGGTTACAATTTTATTTTAAATTAATGAGAACACATCGCTACATTTGGGTATCTTTTATGCTGTCATATATTCATTTACTGTTTTGAAATATGTGAGAAAGAACTTGTTACAGTGACAAGGTCAAGTCTTCAGAATGACACTCACTTAGGCTCTTCCATTTCTGAGCCACACTCTCCTTCTCCATTACAAAATGCTGTGCATTCTGCAGCTAGGACTGAGGAAATGACATCATGCATTTAAGAACCCAGTCCAGTACTTGTCATGCAGTGTTGGATAGATACAAACCAGTTAATAATCCCCCACCATCTGCAGGACCCTTTTTTGCCTCCTGATAAGAAGGCAGATTCTGTTTTTCCTCTCTGCTGGAGAACATAGTCTAGGCTATTTAACTATCTTTCAAGCCCTGTTCTATTTCTTTCTGCANCCTCTTTGAGGCCTTGTACCTAGAAAAAGCAGGTGTAGAGGCAATGGGTGACTTATGTTGCTTAAGCAGGTATGTTTTTCCACTCTAAGAACCATGGCATCTCACATCACCCAGGAACTAGGCCTTGTGCTCTGGAGCTGGCTCCATGACAGGTAAGGCTTTGACTTTGAACTCTTTTTTGTGGACCAGCTATTAGTAGATATGGAGTTGCTAAGATCCCTTCTGATTCTGACGTCTCTCTTATATCATTTAAGAGCTTCCAACATCAGGCAGGCAGGGAGACAGACAGGCAGACACACACAAACACATACACCCTCCCATACATACACACATGCACACTTTGGATGAGTTAATTGCCTTACTCTGGTCAAAAGGTAAAATACAAAGCATTCACAATAACATATATGTTGCCACCTGTCAATGATCCTTTTGATATATTCCAAGAATTATTTCAGATAAAATTCTTGGAGAGCATGGATCACAAATAATATATATATATATATTAGTCTTTTTGAGACAGGGTATCCCTTTAGTCCCAGCTGGCCTGAAGCTCTCTATGTAGACCAGGCTGGCCTTGAACTCACAGAGATCTGCCTGCCTCTGCCTCCCAAGTGCTGGGATTAAAGATATGCACCACCATGCCTGGCCGAAAAGAAGGTAATTTTAGTGAAAGTTATTTTACTTCCTAAATGATCTGAATACTCCCCATACCAGAGAAGGAGAGAGTGATAAAAAGGGAGAGAGAGACAGAGACAGAGAGAGGAGAAAGAGAACAGAAATAGAGAGGGAGTGATTGCATGTTTGTGTAGACAGCAAATAGTACAAAACAAGTAATCATATTGATATGTGATCAGTAGACATGACTTTATCACTCTTTGATATTTATCCTGAAAATCCCTGCTTTAAGAAAATGCTAAATTTTTATAAGAATCATTGATTTGGGGGACAGAGAGATGACTAAGTAGCTAAAAGCACTGAGTGCTCTTGCAGAAGTCTTAAGTTCAGTTCCCAGCACCCATATGGTGGGTAACATCCATCCTTAATTCCATTCCTGGAAATCTGATGCCCTCTTCTGACCTCTGCAATATTGACTGACATGGGTGGACTTACATGCAGCTAACACATTCATACACACAAAATAAAAATAATAAATAAAATATTTTAAAAGGAATGAATCTAATCTCTGATTTCTTTTAGTTAAGAGTTGTCATCCACTGATATGAAAAACATCCAATAAGAAAGAATAATGGATTATAGAAGATGTTTGATAGATGATAGAATAGATGATAGATAGGTAGATGATAATGATAAATAGATGATAGATTGATAATACATGATAAAAATATAGACACATGATAGATGAATAATGGATACATTATAGAAGATTGATAGATCATAGAGGGTAGAGAGATGATATATGGATAGATAGTATGTAGATAAATGAAAGATGATAGATTATATCTAGATGATAGATTACTGATGGTTAGATAGGTAGATAATGGAGAGATAATAGACAAAGGTTAGATAATATAAGTTAATATATATATAGATGAGAGAGACATGATAGATTATTGATAGGTAGATAGATGATGAATAGATGATAGAAGATAGATTGATGATAGATTTTTGATAAATAATAGAAGATGGATCAGGATAGATAAGGATATATAAATAGGAAAATTTAACATTGTTTTGCAAAACTGAATTTTAAGAAGTCACAATATGCCAAGTTTGGTAGCAAAAGCCCTTAATCAAAGCGCTCCAGAGGCAGAGGCTGGCCTGTGAGATTGAGGTAGGCTTGGCCCATATAGTGAGGCCAGGGTTAGGGAGACCCTGTGGGGGGAGGAAGCAGTCACAATGATTATAACAAAGCATTTAGAATACAAACAATAGGCTTAGAGCACACCAAGCATATCAGATACAGATAGAGTTGCTAGATTGATTGTAGAGGCTATAAACACAAAAATTAACTGTCCATTTGAGCTCCTACAACAAAATACCATAGATTGGGGACTTGATGAACTAATGACATTCACTGTTTACAGTCCCAAAAGCTTGGAGTTTCCGGGTGCATCAGGATATCTGGTGTCTGGTGAAGATGCCCTTTCTCTCTCTTTTAAAGATGAAACCTTGAAGCACCTTCACATGCTAAAATGAAAACAAGATTTCTGTGGCTTCTTTTCCAGGACACTAATCCCATTCATAAGAGGAGGTCCTCTACAAATATCTGCTCCAAAATGTTCTATCTCTTACCACCGCTCTGGGGACTGGGTTTCAAAATGTGCAGTTTGAAAGGAAACAAACATCCAAAGCTCAGCATTATGAAATGTACAATGAAAACTACAAAATACAGTCTTCTAAGGATAGAGTAAAAAGACTGTAAGGGGGGGCTGGAGAGATGGCCTAGCGGTTAGGAGCACCGACGCTCTTGCAGAGGACCCGGGTTTGATCCCCAGCACCCACATGGTGGCCCAGAGCCGTCTGAAACTCCAATTCCAGGAGAACTCCAGTTCCAGGGAAATCCGACACCCTCTTCTGACCTCCGCGGCATTGCACGACACGGGTGCACAAACTTTCATGCAGACAGTACATTCATACACATACAGAAATAAATAAAATTAATTAAAAAAATTTAAAAAAAAATTTTTAAAGACTGTAAGGGTAAGGAACAAGACAAAATATATAACCAACAATTGGTTTATCACCAAAATTCTCCAAACATATGAAATCGATTAAACCAAAATGTGCCAAGCATATATGAAATCAATTCTAGGAAAAGAAACATGATTAATATGTTTTGTAAAACTACTCAGCTACACAAGAAGTACAAGCAATGAAATCAAACAATAACAGTCACATGTGCTAAGGAAAGGACACTGTTTAGGTTGTCACCTGGTACACTCGTTTTGAAAGCTACTTGGTGCTAGTTAAATTAAGCATATATGTTGACTGAACATCTGTGAATAAGCTCCAGACACTCCAATGTAAATTGGCAAACAAACATGATCATGGATGTTTTGCAGGAGGCAGAGCAGGACTGTCTCTGCTGCTGCAGATTCTCTCTACATCTATCTGCTTTTTATCTGTCCATCCATCCATTGTTCTTTCATCTCCTTCTTCTCTTCCTCCCACCTCACCTTTTTTCTTCCCTATTCCTTTCTTTCATTAACCATCCCTTTATTCTAGAGCATGGTGGTACATGCCTTTAATCCCAGCACTCAGAAGGTAGAGGCAGGCTGATCTCAGTGTGTTCAAGGTCAGCCTGGTCTACACAGTGAGTAACAGCACAGCTGGGGCTACAACAGAGATACTATCTTCAAAAGACCGAAAAAGAAAGAAAACAAACTACCCTTTTACTCTCAAGTTTCTGTTTTCTTTTCCTTCTCTCCTACAAAATTAGCCCATTCTGATGGATTAATTGTTTAACTGTAAGTATGACCATATTTGTTGGATTTTCATCTTTCATTCATAGCTCATAAGATTCATAAAAACAGATTGTGCCACCTCTGTCATTTGGAACACATGGCCTGAGTGTGAGGAGTGGTGCTTACTATGGATGAATATGAAAAGGTATGCAATTCCTCCTTGTAATATGACATGATGGCACATACCAGAGCATTCATCTACAGCTTTAAAAATACTAGAAAATAGGGGCTGGAGAGATGGCCTAGCGGTTAAGAGCACCGACTGCTCTTACAGAGGACCCGGGTTCAATCTTCAGCACCCACATGGCGGCTGAGAACCATCTGAAACTCCAATTCCAGGAGAACTCTAGTTCCAGGGGAATCCAACACCCTCTTCTGACCTCCGCGGCATTGCACGACACGGGTGCACAAACTTGCATGCAGACAGTACATTTATACACATACAAAAATAAATAAAATTTAAAAAAAAAATACTAGAAAATAGTCAAAGGCTTTAGTTGTAGAAGGTCTTATTTGCAAATGTATGCTTAAATGCCTCTAAACACAGTGAAGAGAGACAATTTAAAGAAATTTCCAGAAAGAAATGTTAGAGGCAATTTGAAGAAGCTAACTTACAACTAAAGACAACCACCTGATGCTCAAATAGACTCTGCAGCCGCAGACTGAGACACAGCAGTGTAAACACACCTGGCTTTGGGAAGCATGGATATCTAACTTTAAAAACACGAAAGCCATAACTGTACGTTGTTACAAGAACTTTGGCCTCCCTCAACAGCCCTTTTCCTTTCTAGCCAAAAATAGAAATCCCCTGTTAGTCTGGCCAGGTGAGGAAATCTTCCCTCACCCACCAGAATTTAAATCAAACCAACAGTAAAGCTTCAGCACACAGGCTCCCAAGTGGGGTTGCTCCCTGTTTGAAATGTAGTCTTGATAAATAGAAGCAAAAATTCAGCTAAATTTTTGATGTGTGTTAAACAATATCTAATTTCAAAGGGAAAAAATTATAGAATATTCTTAAACTCAACAAATTGAATTAAAATAGAACTTGGCACAAAGGCTCATAAAATAAACTGATATCTTCACAACTGATATCTTCACATGAAAGTCAATATATTAGCTCTCCTTAAATTCTGAATTATAAGGGCCTTTGAAAAGGCTCCATTTCCCTATAATAGTGTTCAACTCTCATCCCAGAGAAAATGATATAAAATTTTTAGCAACATTTACTATATATATTTAACTTTCCTTAATGAAAGTAAAAAAAATAACCCTCAAGGTCTTAGTGGTACACACCTTTAACCCTAGTACTTGGAAGGCAGAGGCAGGCGGGTCTCTTGTGTGTATGAGGCCATCATGGTCTATATAGTGACTTCCAGGCCAACCAGAGCTATGTAGTGAAACCCTGTCTCAAAATTCATTAATTCATTCATCCATTCATTTAGTCAATTCATTCATTAAAAATAGAAATCTCATGATCAGTCTATGTACTTCCAGAAATTTCTAGCAGTATGACTACTATTTGTGTTCCTGCTTTATGGGATGATGAAAACTAGTTTAACTCATCATGTCATCTGTCAAAAGAGGAGAGTAAGGAGATAGATGGGAGAGGGTACTAACCACAGATCAGGAATATGACTTTGACCAAACAGAACCCGAGTACAACTACATTACTTACAGACTATACGAGCTTGAACCTACTTCCTTCATCTGTAACCAGAGATGATGTTGCCCAGTGACCTCATAGTCAGATAATAATGATTAACTAGAACAGTGCAAATGATTCATACAATGTATATAACATAGGTGTCCAGGCATATCAATATGATTATCATAGTCCCAATCCTTCCTGTCAGGCAACAAATAAAGCCAGGGTGAAGTGAGTTGCTGTTTACATTTGTATTCTCACAGCCATAATAAAGGATCCTTGTATCCAATCATGTTCAGTACAAATTTGATAGATAAATTGGATGGTTACAATTTTATTTTAAAATTAAATGAGAACATCGCTACATTTGGGTATCTTTTATGCTGTCATATATTCATTTACTGTTTTGAAATATGTGAGAAAGAACTTGTTACAGTGACAAGGTCAAGTCTTCAGAATGACACTCACTTAGGCTCTTCCATTTCTGAGCCACACTCTCCTTCTCCATTACAAAATGCTGTGCATTCTGCAGCTAGGACTGAGGAAATGACATCATGCATTTAAGAACCCAGTCCAGTACTTGTCATGCAGTGTTGGATAGATACAAACCAGTTAATAATCCCCCACCATCTGCAGGACCCTTTTTTGCCTCCTGATAAGAAGGCAGATTCTGTTTTTCCTCTCTGCTGGAGAACATAGTCTAGGCTATTTAACTATCTTTCAAGCCCTGTTCTATTTCTTTCTGCAGGTTATTGACACTCAAACTTGACACGTGCAAAATGAAAAAGCACTAAAAGTTATACTAGACTCCTGGTCTAGATAGAAAGCACCCTATCACTGTAAAATATAAACTAGACTAATCAGTAAGTTAAACATGTTAACTATGTTGAATAAATTTTGGATATAACCATAAAATGAGCATGTCTATGTCAATAGCTCTCAGAGCATTCAGTGGTCACATCAGTAGAGCCAACTATTGCCAAGCCACTGGCCCATTGATTTAAAAAAATCCATGCCTTAAATTAGAAAACCCTGGCCATTCTCCAGCATTTCCTCTCAATACTTGGTCCAAGTATATGGTCTAGTAATTTAAAAGCCTCACTGATCCCTCCCTCTCCAGGTGTGCCATCCATCCCTACCATTTTATAACACTGTTAATGCTTTTGCTTCAAAGTATCTTTCATATCTGTGCACTGCTCTTCATCACCATCAGCATCACTACTGCCTCAGCTACTATCAAGTCTCTGCCACACAGGAGCAAAGGCCCCTCAAGTTTTCTATTACTGTCTTATCCATCTGGTCCTTTTCCAATTCATTCCCCCAAACAGGTACTATCTCATCTCGGGGGAGGGGGAGAAACAATATTTTTAAACAGCATTAAGCTGGCTCTATTGGTGTGGTCCACTGGTCTTTTGAGTCAGTTTCAGCTGCACTCAGCTGTTGAACAGTGCTTTTACCTTTTACCACATCTGCCCTTCCTCTACTCTCTGTTGATAGTCCGAGATACCACATATCTTCTTGCCTCAAGGACCTGTGTCTGCTTGGGAATCTTTTTTGCTTCCTCAACTCTGGTTTCTACCAACTAAATTGTATTTAGATTTCTGAGATTACCTCAAGCCTTACATCCTCAAACAAAGCTAGGTTCTGACAGATTAGATCTGCCTTTTTCCAAAGCATCTCCACTTTCATTTCCTAGGAGAGAGCCTAGTTTATCTTTACGTATCTGTGCATTGTTTGATTAATTTTTCTCCAGAAGCTCATTGCCTCTATTTGACTCATTGCTTAGTTCCTGTTAGGGTCTCCACCACTGCTATATCACAGGTGCCAGATAGTTACTGAAAAAATTAATGGGTGGAAGAATACAAACTAAGTGGAATCTTCACTCTTCCTTATCTCTCCATTTCCACCTGGCTTCCACTACTCCATAAAGCATGGGTGACTCCTCTTTGTTTGATTTTTGTTCTTCAGAAAAGTGCTTATGAGAGCAAAATCTTGGCCATCTGAAGCACAGGGTAGATGAGCAAAGGTCTCTGCTACAGTGAGATCATTAGCACTAACAGAGCAAGCAGAGTTTAAAGCAAAGAATCTAGTGTAACTTTTACTGCTTTCCATTTTGAAGACACCAAGATTTTGGTGCCAGTGACCAGCACTGAAAAACAGAACAGGGCTCAAAACATAGCAAAAAATAAAAAAAAAAAACACAAAAAAACTAAAACCCTGGAGTATGTTCTGTACCAGAATCTGCCTCCTGTTATCAAGCTGTCAAGGAAGGGTCCATCCTGGAATATAGACGGAACTTTTCTTCTAAAAATGGGCATTAGAGATCAGTCTACAAGAAGCCAAGGAGACCAGCTCCATTGTTTAGAGGACAAATGGGATGGAATAGTTTTCACCTTAGGAGCCAATTCTGAGCTACTAAAAGTAACTTCTTAGACATCTGTAGTGACAAAGATTTAACATACCTCTATACCAAGAAGCCCAGAATTCTGTCCTTAATTAGAGGTGCCAGACCATCTTTGACTAGGTGCGGCTATAATGCAGACTAGCTATTTACTTCACTCTTCAAAAACCAGAGGGATGACAGGAAAGATAAGTGGAAGATTGGGTTGACCTCCAGTTTGTTTCCAATGACAAAAGAAGGCATGCATTTCTTTGGAATAGGAGTTCATTATCTGTTCCCTTCCTGGCCCAGGCAAGCTGTCCATCACCCCTTGATTAACAATTTGGAACTTGGCCTAATAACTGAAGATACAGAAATGCTAACTGTTTGCAACCAAGATATTTATGAGAGCTCATGGCAAGGTTAGAAGAATATTTATTCCAGAGCCTTAATCAATAGAGTCTCATTTTAAATTCACAGCAGCCTGTGATATAAAAATACCTGAACACGTTTAATAAGATCAATTAAATATTTAGCTTGACATTGTCAACAGGAAATGGCACACTTGCATAGAAATAAGCACTGCAACTTTAACTATTCTAAGTAATGCACTTCTCTGCAGTTCAATTTTCTGAACTCACACCCATAGCAAATGTCTCCAGAGATAATGCCAAGCCCAACTACCCTTAGAGGAAAGTGAAAAGTGAGTCTACCCAGTTTGCATTATTTATTTTCTTTCTTATTGTGAAATCCAATCTCAGAGTTCTTTAACAGTGTTTGGTGAAATATACATGAAAGGGCTAACTGGTATTTATCTGTTTACCCCATCAGTTGTCAGTGCAAGGCTAAGTATGTAATGAATGTCTATGGATCCTCTGTGTCGACTAAGAAAACAGCCATGTATTGTTTATAAACACATCTTCTCCCATCTGCTGCTCTTGTCACACCTCTGCTTTAAACTATGTAAGTAGATTAGAGCTGTGTGGGCGTAGCAATATCTGCCATGCCAAACCACCTACGGGCTGTAATATATCACCCATGTCTTGGGGGATCGAATCATTAATTACTTCTCCAGAAATATACAGGAGGTCACTTGCCTTCCCCCTTCCATCATTACTTACCCACCAACAAGAGTTTTAAATGTGGTTCTAAAGATATGAGAAGAAAATAAGTGAGAAACATTTATAAACCCTGATGGCCAGGCTGGGTGGGAAGAACTCACATCACAACTCAGCTGCTGCTGTGAATGGAAAGAGGACTAATGGAAAGAGGGCAGTGAGAGAGAGGAGGCTCGGAGGAGGCAGACAGAAATGCATAGACAATTGAATTCCTTATTATCCGTGTGTGTTTTTACATATAGATGTTAGGGCTCTGTTTAATGATTTGCAAACTTTGCCACACACCTTTTGTCCTCTGCTGGTCTTTAACCACCCCCCACCCCCTTATAGGATGGCAAGGTCACCCAGAGGGTAAAGCCACTGCTGTGAACATCCAAGACTTGAATTTGAGTCCCGGAACCCATGTAAAGGTGAAAGGAGAGAACCGACTCCACAAAGTTGTCTCCTGATTTCCACAAGGGCACGTGTAACATCACATAACATACAGTAATAATAATTAATACTAAATTTAAAAACAAAATGACCCCTTATATATTTTATTAAAAGATCTTCTAAATGTAATGCAGTGAGTGCTTTTTCTTTGCTCTGAGTTAGATTTGAGAGTAAAATAGAGATTGTCCATCTTTGACTTTCGGTACTCTCAGAACTGCCATAAGTTAAAACCCCATTGGTCAAAATGGTTGGAGAGAATTCTGTCAGTCAACTTCTCTTCTCTACCTTTGGGAAAAACTCACTAGAGATCCTGGTATTGGCTCCTAACCAAAATACATTGATGCAATTGTTCAGATATCCTGGGAATTTGTTTTCAAATATATTGAAAAGATGTTGGAGGAATGGGAAGCCTATAATTGCTTTGTTGGGAGGAAAAGGGATGAATTTAGATTAGGAAATCAAGATGTGGAAAACAAAAGAGCCCTAGGCATCATATCACTCATAGACCAGAGGCAAGAGAAGTTCAAGGTCTAGGCTAGCCTGGGCTACACAAAGAAATACTATCTCAAAGTAAATAGAAAAGAAATAAAGAAAAGAACATTTCACTTTTCATTCTTTCCAAATGAATCTGCCCCTGAAAAAAAAAAAAACCTTTTAAAATATGCTTACTATGCATTTAAGATTAGGAAATCGAGCCACTGGGATCAAAACTAATTTTCAAAATTTTTGATCAACCTGCAATATTAAAATTTTCATTATTACTTTTATTCTATGTGTATGAGTATATTGTCTGCATATGTGTACATGCACCTATGTCATGCAATGTCCACAAAGATCAGAAGAGAGGGTTGAATTCACCTGGAATTGGAGTTAGCTGCCATGTGGGTGATGGGAATCAAACCCAGGTCCTCTGCAAGAGCACTCAGTGCTCTTAACCACTGAGCCATCTCTCCAGCCTCCAACCTGTGATATTTTTTTCAAAGCCAAGTTTTATTGAAGCTTTGTGCATTTCATACAAAATTTCAAATCAAATATAGACCCATGCCCCCTCTCTGCCCCCCACCCCACCATAGCTCATGCACTCTGCAAAACATGTTCTCCATCTTTCTCTCAGTCTCTCTCAAAATTCTCAGTGAAGATGTTTACTGTGTCAAGCAGAAGTTCACCATTTCAGTCAGTTCTTTGACCCAATCTTTTTGTGTGGTTGTTTGTTGTTTTGTTGTTATTCCCTCCAATATGCATCACTCCAAGATATGCACATATGCATGCCACATATATCATAGGTTTTAGCATCTTCAGCTTATGATTTTTTTCTTTATTAGGCTGAAAGACGTCATGTTTGAAGGCTCCTCCTTGGCAAGCCCAAACCACAATCAGTTCTGCCCTTGTGCTCCACACTGGGGTTTTCCTTTCCCATGGTCACCAAATGAGGTACAGTAAGCACCACATCCTGTCTTTATCTTCCTGTACTGGTCTCCATGATACAGCCTGGGTAGTCCAACAATGGCAGTCTATACTCTGAAGAGGCAGAAACCCCAGTAGTAGCTCAGTCCACAAGTTGGATGTCTCAGCATTCCCCTCTGGCACTAAAGGTTTGGAGGATTCTTGGAGAGACATGAGTCTTCAGCCCATATTGTAAGGTTGAAGAGCTGTGTCTCATGTATTTGAAAGATGGCAAAAGCAGTGGCAGCCACAGGGTAGCTGCACTTGCCAGTAAGACAGGCAAAATAACTGTGCTCTTTTTTTTTCAACCTGTGACATTAAAAATTAATTTCTCATAAGAAAGTTTGTTGTGTAGTCATAGTCACATGACAACACATTTTCCCTTTGATTCTCATATGATAACTAACAGGTATTTAGCAGTCATAGATGTATAGAAATGATTTTGTGATTTTTAAAAGTGTGGCAATATATCTGCCCCTTCACTCTGAAGATGAAATAACTAGCCAGAGGGATTTGGGCATTGTGTGGACATTTGTGTGTGCATGGATACATCATAGAACATCATCACCATTTACTTCAAGTCTTGACAGTAACTACATTAAGGACAAAAACATCACAAATTGTCCTTGGACTCTTCTTCCCTTGGTCACATTTTTTAACATTTTCATTAAAGTCCTGATCACCAACATCTTCTTAATACCAAGTAAGCACCCAGCCATTCCCGGAGACACATAGAGCCACAGCCACCTAACACTTAAGTTAATCTCAAGTCAAATCTAACAGAAAACAAGGGGAAGCCAATGAAACATCTGCTGATTTACTTACATGGTAAATTGAGGAAGATGTGGTCATTACACCATGCAAGGACAAAGAGTGAGCACTGAAGGTTTCTATGAAACTGAAGGTCAATATTGTCTCATAATACCTATAGTTTTCAAATATTTCGGTTATCAGTAACATTATTATTATTATTATTATCATCATCATCATCATCATTATTATTGACACAGAGTCTCACTATGTAGCCCTGGCTGGCTTGTAGACTAGGCTGGCTTGAAATTTCCAGAAATCTACTTGCCTCTCCTTCCAAAGTCCTGGGCTTAAAGACATGAGCCACTATGTCCTAATAATCTCTGTTTTTATCACACCTCACAGTCAGCAAAGAATTATCACATAAAACTAATCTATAGGAGCTCTTGGAAGTTAGTAGTTTCAGGGGAGAGTATGTCAATTTTCTCTGGAGGTATAGCCCCGGTAGGATGGCCATACACCAGTGGATAGCCTACACCATATACGTATGGCCAAGATTCCTCAAATTCAGTGGATTATTCAAAAATAGAGAAGTAACAAGAAGTTGTAACAAGAGTATGGTGGGAGGGGTCTGGGGTATTGAGGAGAGGCAGTGGAGAGTGTCTATGATCAAATTGCATTGTTCCATGTATGAAATTCTCAAAGAATAAATAAAAAATTTACTTTTTTGCTTTTATTTTTACTGTATATGTATGCGTCTATTGCCTACACAAACGCAAGTGCACCTGTGCTATGCAATGTCAACAAAGGACAGAAGTTGCTGAATCTCCAGGAACTGAAATTATGGACAGTTGTTAGCTGCCATATGGGTGATGGGATTCAAACCCAGGTCTTCTCCAAGATCAACCAGTACTGTCAATAACAGAATCATCTTTTCAGCCCCCATAAAAACTTATTTAAAGAAAAACTAATCCTCAGAAGTACACAGAATATTTATTAATATCCCTAATGTGTAGGTGAGCTTAAATTTAGAGAGTAATTCAATTTCTACAATTAGATAATTTGAAATTATTTTATAATTGGAAACTCGTATGGCTCCATTGCTGAGATCATAACCAATTATGCAGAGTTGTTACACCATATTTCACTGTCCACGAGTGGCCTTGTTCATTATTCCCCTAATGGTAAAAGTTCGGTTAGAAAATAACAGGACCCAGAATATCCTTTGAAGCAAGCTGACATGGACTTTCGGGAAAGGGAGACCTTGATTTTCTGAAGTGCTGGGAATTAGGAGTACCTTGAAAAGTCTTAGGTGGTTTTCACAAAGCAAACTTTCCTGCCTCACACCTTCCCTGTTGAAAACTCACAGAGAAACCACAAATGTAGAGGGTCCCAGACTAGCCCACAGTAATTTCCCTTGTACAAATTAATATGAGGCAGACACGGAAATAACTCCAAGTTTGCCTTCCTGTGGGGTTACCCATGTGGCTACGTGCAGAGTTGCTCCAGGGGTAATTGGGTAACACGTCTATGGGCACCATGGACAAAGGAAATTGACTCTAAATGGAGGTCTCCACCCTGCTTTCACGCGCAAGAAAATCACTTTTCACTTGTCTGTTTTGCGTGCGGGCCTGTGGATTTCTTTACTCTTTTAAGCAACTGTAACCCAAGAGCCCTGCCTTGGGGTGTATATTGCAAACCAAAGGGCTTGCTGAGTTTTGGCCCCTGACTTCTGTGGCTTTCCCTCCCAGGATGCTAATGTTTCTCTGATTCACTAGCATGAGGAGAACACAGTGTGCTGCCCCTGGCATTCTTCCTTTCTGGGGACCAGAAAATAGAAGAAGGAAACCCGAACTGTCCTTGATTAGTAAAATTTGCCAAGTCAAGCAGTCTATTTAATGACGCACAAGGCTGCACTCCGGTGCCTGACTGGAGAGTTCAGTGTCTGTTCCAAAAAAAGAGGCGAAGGGAAGAGACAAGAGTTCAGGATCTGGATCAGCACACAGTGTGGAGAAGCAGCTCAGGGCTGGTGTGGTCAGATGAAGACTGTCACAGCCATGCAGGACAGTAATGCAGCTGCAGTTGGGGGGAGGGTCCTCACACGCTTTCTGCAAAATAGGACAAGGTGCTGTTTTACTGGCAGACAGTTCCTTGTCTTTCCCTTTAGCTCCTTCTTCAAAGCAATCCTGCATTTTGAAGAGTACTCACCAATAGAAAACAAAAATAATCTCTCTTTTTTAGACCCAAACAACTAAAAACAAATAAGCAACTCTTTTTGGACTTAAGGTTGGTGCTATTCGGTTTCTGCCTCAAGCGCCTGACAATAAAATTTTGAAACTGTTTATAAGAGGTTTCAACTCACAGGAATGACCGGAACGCCATATCCATGCTAGCTAAAGTATCACTTCCTGAGCACAGAGAAAGGGAATTATAAAATAGGACTTGCCTCACTAAAGTACTGTTCAGTCTGTAACTACAAGCCTCTTTACTCCACCATCCCTGTTCTGCATGACAGATATGCACACAATCATCTAGGGGGACAGGAGAGTGTCAGAAGGCTTTGGATTCTCTCAGAATAGACTTCTCTGTGACACACTTACTAGGATGCTGACAATTGTTAAGAATCTCATAGATCAATATTTCATACAATCCAAGTGTCTCTTCCTCAACATCACTGCCAAAGAGCTGTCTCTGTCTACCATTTATGACTTCAAAGTTTTTTGAACACTATATTTGGAGCTATAAGCTGGGCATGTTCAAATGCTTACTGTGCCATATTAGTAAGTTTTGCTCTCAAGATTCTGAGTTTGGAAGTGAAGGTAGGCATGCCATCAGCAGAAAAACAGGCCAAGGAAGAAGCAATCAGAAAAGTTAATCACTGAGTAAAATATTGAAGGCTGAAGTGATAGAAGGAGACAGAAGAGAACTCCAAACCATGCAGACAAACTAGTCACATATCGGAAAATGCAAAAAGTCAGGAAATAGTAAATTCATAGACAGACATTAAATTTTCCCCTAAGGCTGTGCTGTCTCATATATTACCCAAGAGTCAAATATGGTTATTGAACATTTGGAGTAAAGGTCAATCAAACTCGAAATACACCATAAGAACAAAACATACACTAGATTTAATAGACTCGGTAATTTTAAAGAGTCAAATATACTAGTAGCTGGTGTTACATAACAACTTACCCTCAGTAGTTAATAGCTTCAAACTATTAATATTTATTATCACTATTTTTATGGTTCAGGAATTGGATGCTAGGAACATCAGTAAAGATATGAGGGCTACAGAAACTTAGGGTTAGGTGAGGCTGGATAGTCTACTTCCTAGTGACGCACCACAGCTTTTGGGAGGAAGACTCAGATCCTAATTGGTTACTGGTCAAGGGCCAAGTTCCTTTCCACAGTCACCATCTCTCCACTCTGGAGTCCTTACCATCCGGCTCATCGCTCCCTGTAGGAGTCATTTAAGAGGAGATACAAGCAGGATGCCCAAGGAGAACCATCATATTTTACTACATTTATTTATGTACTGGAGTGCACACACATGTGTGGTGTCGGAGGGCACCTTGCCAGAGTAGAGTCTCTCCTCTCAATTGGTAGGTCCTGTGGCCCTATCCCTGTTCATCAGGCTTGGTGGCGAGTACTGTTGCCCTTTGCCCCGATTTGCTGGCCCACATTTTGCTGCATGCTATCCTTTAGAAATTCTTCACTCATTGTAGTCAGTACTCAAGAAAAGTTTGAAACTTATGCAAAAACTTGTCAGCTAGATCAGCTATAGCTATAGGTGAGAATCTCTGAGTGTTTTGTTTTTTCCTTAAACAGAAGACTTAAGAACTAAGGACATAGAAAAATGCCCCATCTACCTACATAATGAGTGAGGATATAAGGAAAATCCTGTAGGCTTTTCTGCTTCAATAGACAGAGGGTACAAAGCATGAGGAGATCACTAGTCTAATTCTGCAACTGAGCCAGATAGACAATGTAGTCCCTTCACCCTTCACCACTTAGTCCTGACAGTAATTCTCCATAGCTTTAAGGTCCACTTTCTGGGCCTCTGAATTATCCTTTCTTTTCTAACCAAGATGGATTCTTATACCAGCCCATTTGGATTATGTCTGTTTCTATAGATATGTTTCTTTTTAAGACTACATGGATCTATGGTTTTTATCATGGCTCACTCCATTAGACAAATGTGGGTCCATTTTCAAAGCCAGACCTTCTTTACCTTGTCCTTCTCTGAGGGGACTAAGATCAGTACTGTTCTCTACTAAGAAGTTAAACTATTGGGTCAAGGAGATGGCCCAGCCTGTAGAGGTGTTTGCTGTGCAAGCCTGGCAACCTGAGTGTGAATCCCAGGGCCCGTATTAAGCTGAAAAGAAGGAACTGATCCCACAAAATTGTCTTCTCCCTCACAGGCATGCTGTGCCATGCACTTTCCCCACTGCAGAGTTCAGAACTTCTGTGAGCCCAGATCTGGAACTTTTAGAGGTTCTCACTGAACCTCTCACAGCACCCTGTACAAAGCATTTCTGATCTTCCTGAGGCCTTAAAGGGATTTTACAGTCTCATTCCTGACTTCGTTTTTGTTTTTATCATTTCCTTGGTGTTGTCTTGAATTTGGTCTTGTCTCCAAAGATATTTCTTCATTTTACTATTATTCTCTAAGGTAGAAAGAATGAGTAGTTTCAAGACCATCAAAATCTGATTTCTTCCTGTTGATTAATCATTCCTATTAGTTTACTCCTTCCCTCTCTCATATTACTTACTGTAAACAGCAAGAAAAGATCAAGCAGCCTCTTTATTTCTTGTTCAGGAAATCTTGGCTGGATCACTGAGTTCATTGCAAACACCATCTACTTGCCAGGTAGTGGAGACTTAGCCACTAAGCTTTTTTCATTGCTTACTAGGCTCCCCCAATCTTTTAATTCTTCACACTCTTCAAAAGAGCATCATGTTCCTGCACACAGCTTTAACAGAGCTCCCTCAAGATCTTGCAGCTTCAAAATTCTGCTACTACCTGCTTCCTAAGCCAATCCCTCACCTGGGGTGCTGGTTACAGACACTCAGTGCCAACTACTTAAAGGTGTATTGGTTTAACATTGTAGCTTAACAATGTTTTAAAACTTGGGCTCTCAGGATAACAAAACATCTTAGCTATATAATTCTGAGACAGGAGCATAGAAGCAGGCTCTCTGGAGTGTTCTCACTCGGGTTGTCTCAGGAGTTGGCAGCAAGCTGTCAACCGGCACTGATGTCTTCTGAAGCTTGACTATAGATGGCCAGTTTGCTCCATGGTGGGATCAAGCATGCTCCGACGAGCAGGAGACTTCAGTTCCTGCCTGGTGGTGAAAAAGACCCAGTCTCTCTCCATAGTCTCTCCACAGGCCTGCACTACAAGGTATCTGGATTCCCCAGAATAAATGACTCAAGAGGGCCAAAGGACTCTTTTAGTTATTTAAGAATTGACATTCTTTTTAATAACCTATATATATGGGGGAAAGGTCATGAGAGTGACTTGTCTGAGGGTGCCAGAAGAAGGCATTATTAGATCCCCTGGAACTGGAGTTATAACACCTATAGGCCATTGTGAACTACCTGACATTGGTGCTGGGAACCAAACTTGGGTCTTTTGAAAGGGCAGTAGATTGTCGTAACTGCTGAGCTTACTCTCAAGCCCCATCCAAAGGACTTTCATAGCTTAGGCTAAGAAGGGACATGCTACCTGGAAGTATATGCCATTGGTTACCAACCAAAGGACTCATTATAGGAGGACACGACTAACTATCACCCTGTTGGACTGTTGGAGATACTCTTGGAAATGGGCTCCCACATAAATATCCAATCAATTATTTTATACTGATTGATTTGTAAAGTTACTGATTTTTGAAGATCTTTAAGAATAAATGTAAACATACTCAAATACATAAAATATTCATATAAATGTTTTATATGCATGTCAACAATACAAAGCATCAAATAGGGAAAGCAGAATATTTTCTTCTCAGTGTTTACTTTTTTGTTAATATTAGCTACTAAATAATTTAAGCTTATGTATCTGGCTCCTATTATATTTGTACTGGATTATATTGATTAAAGGTATGAGAAAAAAATACAAGAATAAAAATGATCAGAAGGGAAAATGTAGAAGAGGAACTGAGCATATTGATTCTCCTTTTAGAGTTGAGGTCTTTTCTGTAAGCAACAAAGAGACCTTGAGGTTTTGAGCTGTGAAGTGACATTATCAGAGATGCTGCCACGGTGATTGTATCTACCAGCAGGGAGTCAAATGGATTAGATTGAAGAGACAGTGAAGAAAGATCCAGAAGAATGAATTATACAAGGCTGGAGCTCAAAGGCAAAATCAAGACAAGAGAATGAAAAACTTTGGAGTCACCTCCTTGGGGATTGTAGTTGCAGGATTGTGAAGAGCAATTTCATGAATGGGAGCAGGGGTAGATTCTTGAAAAAGTTTTTCCTTTGCAAAGTCCAGCATGAGAGAACCCAGAGAATAGAGGAGGGAGGAAAACCGAAGGTGGACAGAGAGCTGTATTCACGATCCTCTTTGGGCCTTGCATCCTGAATCGGAGATTTGACTTCCGGTTCTAGGGGCTCTACAGCAAGAGCAGCCAGCCTCCTTGCACAGCTATTACCGGGTGTGCCTTCTTCACCACCTGGAAGCCACGGCCTTAAAACAATACCTCTTTGTGTGCCACCCTCCTCCAGACGGAGTGATGAGCAGAACTCTGATAAAGATATCTTTTTGTTTTCATCTTCTGCCAGCCCCTATCTTGTGGCATCCTTCTGGGACGGAGGCAGTTGTGGATAAGCAGTTTCGGTGTCATCCAGAGCTCTGGTCTAAATGTTTACGACGTGCTGCTATAGAAGAGGGAGTGAAAAGAACAGCTGGGTTTATTCAGTTGAGATTGAAAAGGCTTTTAATGAAAAGTTTAAATTACTCTCCCATTTTGAAAAAACTGCTTTGTCAGTAGCCATTCACATGGTGAACCCAGTAGCATTTTAGATGACAGAAAAATATAATTCTTAAAGTTTAAAGACACAATTTCAAGTAACTTTTTTCATTATGCCAAACCCCTTCTTGGATTTTTTTTTAAATCAGTTTTATGACATGTTGAATAAAACACTGGAGTCTGAAAGTCTTTTGTAAAAACTGGTGTTCAAGATATAAACTATATTGTTGACAACAAAGAAAGCCTTCTAATACTCCAAGTAAACTAAGTAAAAAGAAACACTGAAAACAGCAGTGATACACATGGGATTTGCTAATTATTTTCCCACTAACTTATCACCTAAAAAATAAAGCATTTACATGTAGAGATTGAGTTTTAGCTTATAAACAGAACTGAAAGGAAAAATCCTTTATCTTTAATGTCATTTTGTTCTGTAGTCTCTCTGATAATTTGAGAGTATAGTTGCCAAGAGAAATTTTCTTTTATGCCTACTAGTAATTGGAACAAGTTCAACAAGTCTCATAAGACACTAAATAATATTACTGTATTGTCAAGACATGTTCAGCTGGTTATATGTATGATTAATGAATATTTTCCATCAATAGAAGCAGAATTTTTGATCAAGTAACTTTTATAGGTTAATCGTATTTTATATCCTCTTAGTAGGAAAATCACAAATGTGATTACTATTACGATTCTGAAAGATAGAATGTGAATTTTTTTAGTCCATTGTCTACTCTGCAAGTGTATGTCATTGAAAGACATGCTGCAATGTTCTGTTCCTAAACAAACAATAGTTCCTAACAGATTGGTGAAGGGACATAGGAAATAAAGAGGGTTGGATAGAAAGGAAAGAACCTCCCTTTAACAGGAACTACACTGGAAATCTTTATCTTGTTACTTGTTTGCTCTTTGTCCCTATAAAACACTGCTCTCACCTCAAAAGAATTGGGAGATACTTTAATCTTGAGCTAAATATAAGTGACTACAGCCCAGGTGCGAGGTGGGTTATCCCAAAAGTCATGTTCCACTGTGCAAGTGATTTCATAAACATTTATTAGCTACAAAACAAAGTTAAAAATCAAAGCATTCACTTCCACGTAGGCAGGTCTCAACCAACCAGAGGAAACTGCCCTTTAGGTTTTAAGTACTATCTGATGGCATTCGTAGCCTTGGGGGTTGTGGAAGCTGGTAGGATCTGCTAAGAACACACGTGAAACATTTTGATAGTCACAACCAAGGAGAACAGAGAATGAGGTAAGTTGGGCAGCTCAGGCCTGAAGCCTTGAAAACAAACAATGCCCTTGTCCGTGATAACCAGTTCTGTGGTAGCCAAAAGTGGAAAAAGTCCTTGGTTCTAAGTTGGTTAGAACATCTATCTTGGTTTTGTCCTTAACCGGAGGCCAGAAATACCAAAGATGTTTAGGGCAGTGGTTCAAGTTCTAGATTCCTGTTTTTATTTCTTCTCCTTTTACACAGTAACCTAAGAAGCCAGGAAGCTCTGAGGGAGGGCGAGACCAAAACTCCCATGACAGGAGGAGGGAGAGGTGCATGAATCCCTCAGCGGGGGACAGCTGGAATGGCCAGTTCACCCCTGCAGGCCTCAACCAATAAATCCTACCAGCCCCTTTCACACAGTGCCTTGTTTACTTGGCACACAAGCCGCTGCTTTGCTTGCATTCTGCCTCTTCAGTGCTCAGCTCCACTTTGGAGCTTGTCCTCCATTTGTCTGTCAAGTTCAGCCTTTGAGTTCACCAGACAGAAGACCCAGAAGCAGGGTGACTTTCCTGGACATTCATTTTTCTGGTACCCTAGCTCCTTCCTTTATTGCTCACCTGAGGGGAGAAAGTCTCCATCACACTCACAGAAGCCCCTGCTTTCCTCCCAAGTCACTAGGATGCTAGACCAGACACAGGGTGGATAATAAGCCTGAGAGATTAAAAGTAGACCCAAATAATTTGCTTCTGGATCTAAAACATTCTAACTTTCCACAAACCTGAAATTTGAATTCAGCCCTCTAGAACCACTGGCTGATCTACTGCTTTTTTGTGTGTTTCCGGAAATTTTAGTTTATTTCTTCATATACCTAATATTCAGTAAGCAGCTACTTTATCTGAGGCATGTATGGAGATACTGGGTAGTGGGGAATGTAAAATAAGCTGTTTTATCTCCCAGTGTAACTGTGCATGTAATCAATGAAAAGAAGCCGTTTATGGGCTAGGAAGATGGTTCAGTGGGTAGTGTATGCTATGCAAGTGTGAGGACACAGGGGTTCGAATCCCCAGCTCCCACATTAATGCTGGGTTAAGGATACAGCAGCAGGAACTGCCATGAGAGCTGCCAACTGGTGAGCTCTGGCTTCCAATGGAAGATCTTGCCTCAATACAGAAGGTGAAGAATGGGGCTGGAGAGATGGCCTAGCAGTTAAGAGCGCTGACCGCTCTTACAGAGAACCCGAGTTCGATCCCCAGTACCCACATGGCAGCCGAGAACCGTCTGAAACTCCAATTCCAGAAGAACACCAGTTCCAGGGGAATCCGACACCCTCTTCTGACCTCCGCGGCATTGCACAACATGGGTGCACAAACTTGCATGCATACAGTACCTTCATACACATACAGAAATAAATAAAATTAATAAAAAAAAAAAAAGAAGGTGAAGAATGATCCAAGAAGACACCAGACATCAGCTTTGGACCTCCACAGAAACATGTACATGTACATGAATACACGCCCACACAGGTCTACACCCACACACATGCAAATACATATACACACACAGAAACTCCACACATACATACACACCAAAAAGCAGAATGCACAAAGAACTAAAAAGAAAAATAACCATAAGAAAACAAAAACCCTAAACTTAAGGAAGAAGAGATGGAAGAGGATGAAGAAGATGAGAAGGAAGAGGATGAGGAGGAGAGAGAAAGAGGCATTTATACTGCTTACTGTAACACAAAACGACAAACATCATGAAGTCAATATAAATCTGTGGAGCATTTACCTTGGTGCAAGGCATTCTCACATGCATGACATAACTTTATTTAATTCTGATGACAAAATTATTAAGTAAGTCATTACCCCTGACACCATCAATTAAGATAACAAGAAGCCAAGAGAGGAGAGGAAGCTGGACTTAAAGGAGAACAGAATACAGGGTCTGAATCCAGTGAGTCTCTCCCTGATAACAAGAAAAAGAAATCTTCAAAAATATCATAACAATAAACTTTCTAGAAAAGACCATACCACAGCAAATTCTTTATGGACTAACACTGTTTAACTCAAGAAAAAAGAACATGTCTGGCAATATAAGTGCCATGTGCTATACATAACTGATTTCACAGTGATGCTGGGAGGGTAGTTGTTGGCTGTTTGTGAGGGAGCTCATCTGCTATCTTGAGAGGCTTGGCCTTCATTTCAAAACTTCAAACACTGGTTTTCAAATACTTTTATTCCTAACAACTTTACTCTTAAAGACCTGAAATATTTAAGAAATAAATAATTAAATCAAGCCAGGCCTGGTGATGCAGACCTGTAGTCCTAAGCTACTATAGAAAGGTTGAAGTGAGAGGATCACATGTTCAGGTCCTGCCTAGGCCACAGAGTAAGATCAAGGTCAAAATGGAAAAATGGTTGAATCCTGTCTCAATATGACAGACTGTGTTAAAGGGCTTGCGCTGCAGTTCAGTGGTAGAGCACTTTTCTACTATGTATGAGACAGGCTGTTGGTGGTTCAACACTTAGTGCCACAAAGAGGAACAGAGAAAAAGTTTTGTATTTTAAGAGGACTTCAGTGCCCACATAGAAAACTGGAGACTCTGGCTTAGCAAGGTTAACCAAGGGATAGCTAATGAGGGCACAAACCAGCACAAAGGACCTGGGAGAATAAAGGTGCATAGAACTCAGCAGCATCATTATATCAAGAAAAGCACCCCGGAGGATCCCAAAGGAAAGGATCTGATTGTCTGCTGCTAAGAGATTCCTCAGTGGGGAAAATACAAAGGGACAAATCTGCTCACCCTGTTGAAAGTGCCAATGCAAGGTCTGAGGAAATCCTTCATGAACATGCCAGGGCAAAGGGAAAATCCTGATGCTGTAAACAAATGCTTCTTAGCCAGCAAAGAGCATCTTCAGCTGCTGCCTTTATTCTAAGGCTACATTACAAGCTGCAATTACAGTAACTGCTTCCCCCAGGGATTCCTGCATACTGAATAGGTAGAGGAGGTTTCTTCGGTTTGAAGTGGCAGATTTCCTTATCTCCCCTCACCTCTTGAAAGTTCTCCAAGTTAGGGAGTGTGGCCTTGATCTCAGACTGTCTATGATACAAGGGCCTTGGTGCTTTTCAGCCAACAAAACCAGAAGGAAGGGCAAGGTCCCTGGGCAAGCCATCTTTTCTTAGGAAAGAATTGGCAGCTTACCAGGCTATCAAACACTTGTTGGGAGTCATTGTTGCTAACTAGCTCTCTTACCCAAAGGCACTGAAAATGTTTCGGTTTTCCTTACTAATACTGA
Source organism: Rhizomys pruinosus (assembly GCA_009823505.1). Lineage (NCBI taxonomy): Eukaryota > Metazoa > Chordata > Mammalia > Rodentia > Spalacidae > Rhizomys > Rhizomys pruinosus. Next base: position 1,739,657 of record VZQC01003255.1, on the reverse strand, counting down.
GCATTTTTTGAGGCAGTTTCTAATCTTTAATTAGTTAATCTGAACACAATCCCTATGAGATAGGTAAGGGTAATTATCCTCATTTTACAGATGAGAAAACAAACACTAAGAGGTTAAATGCCTTTGACAAGGTTATTTAGTGATCGGGGAAGCAGAGGAAGAATGCAGACAACTTGCAGACCTAGAGAAACAGAAAAGCTTTTTGTCCTCCAGTGTATAGCAAGTATAATTCCAATAATGTTTAAGCAATCCATATGATGTAATTATTTTCCCTTTTTATCTAGATGACTTAGACCCTTAAGCTCTGGCCATTGAATCATCAATTAGTGATGGTTAGTGGCTGGTGGCAATATTTGTTGTTGTTGGCTGACACCGGAGCCGAACTGGCTCAGGATGCTAGAGGAAATCTGAGAGGATTAAAAAGAAGTGCCATAAAGACTCCCTTTCATCAACTGAGATGGAATTCATTTAGTAGCTTCACATAGGGTGGGTAACTTTCAAGAGATAATTTTCCATCAAGGCAAATATCGCCTTGATGTTTATTTAAACAAATTATTTATTTAAACAAATCGAGACGAATTTTATCACGGAAATAAACTATCAAATACATTTTAGAAATGTTCTAGATTACTATTTGGTCACAAAGCAACCAAAAAAACTAGTGGATTCTGGGTATCTCAGCATCATTGGTTAGGAAGTAACTTTAAGGTAGAATAGAAATTTAAAGTTTTAACATCCGTAATCTGGATATGTTGAAATTAATGTTTATATCCAAATAATGAACATATAAAAATAAGTTAATGAGGTTGAATGTTCCTCTTCCCCATCTACTTCCAAATCGTAACATGCTTCCTGCATCGCTGGAAGAATTCAGTAGCCTTTTTCCAAGTTGTCACAAGGACTGTAAGTCACAACTCAATATCCACGGACTGTCCAATTGCATAGTGACTTCATGGGGTAATGTTATCTAGTTCTACAGCCAGGCTGGCTAGCCAGAGATCTCAGGCAATCTTAGCATCTCTGTTCCTCCAGCACTGGCCTTACAAGCTCTCAGTGCTGTTCCCAGCGCTGTGTGGGTGCTTGGATCTGAACTCATGTCCTCATGTATGTGCGGCAGGAGCTATACAGACTGAGCCAGCTCCCTGGCTCCATAGACCTTTGTTATTGTTGTTGCTGTTGTTTTTATATATGCATAAAATGTTGCTCAATTTAAAAACTCATATATGTCCTAGAAAAGGCCGTCTCCTGGGAAAGATGTCAGGAAGATGAAACAAGAACTAATTCACTATAAGCACCCCTTTGCAAAGCACTCTATAGATTTCATTCAATTTGTATGATGTGTGTATTTTAATTGCATTTTTCTCCTACGTACGGGGTAAATTTAAACTCAAATAGAGCTGATCAAAGTCTCAGTAGTCCCTTCTCATTGGTCTAATCCCCAAGCACTGACGTTCCCAAATTGTTTTTGAAGTTTCTATGGGAAAATGGAGGGGAGAACATCCATTTTACGTTGAATTGCCAGATTTCCGACACGTTTTCTTTGGACATTCCCCATGTTCATCCCTCTGCGTCCAGCTTGGCCTCACGCCAAGACGACAGCTCAACACTCTTCTTCCCAGTGCTCCTTCCTGGCCATTTCACACCCCCTTTCCTCTTCCTTCTCCAGCTGGGCTGCCTGTGTTTGGATACAGTCCTCTTTTTCCCCCTTTTCCTACAGAATAATTCAACCTTCTGTTGGCGTTTCCCACACAAATTCACACCCATCAGCTCAGCAAATCATTGGCTCTTCCTCCTGATCCAATTTCCTTATCAAGTGCAAGAAAAAGCAAAAAGCAACGTAAATATTTACAGTTCGGATTTTTCCCTTGAAAATCAAAAGGATAAAAGAAAAATCTAGAGGCTCTGTAAAACAAACAAACAAACAAAAAAACAAATGGGAAATTGAACAGAACTGTTAACTGCTCCATGTAAACTGGACAGGGTAAGCCCACTGATGAAGGCCCCACAGATCAAGAAATTTAAAAGCAGCCTTACAGGTCTTGGGATTTGCCTCTGTGGAATCAAAAAAGGAATAGGAAATGGATCAGATATCATAGCTGGAGACATGCCTCCCCCCAGCAGGACAGTGCTTTCTCAGGAGGGGGTCCAGCTCTAGTATCAGCTTCTGGGAATCAGTGTTCACAATCAGTATCTATTGAGCAGGGCAATTTCTGTGTGAATCTCTGAAAACTACTAAAGAAAATTTCTACAGAGGGACTTCCTTCAGCACCACGACCTTGGCCATGGCAAAGGGAGGTCACAGGTTTCCCACAGAAGGGTCACCTACCACCAGAAGTCCTTCATCCCTTCAACCAGCCCCTGATGGCTTCAAATTGGCTCCTGAAAGCTAAGGCAAGGAACAATTAAACCAAAATTAGACAGGCGCTAGCCTTTCCAGGGACGGAAAGAAAATTAGAGAAATGATCACTGAAATATTGAGACGGGACAAAATGTTAGATTATTGCTTTCCTCGGCTCCAGCAGGCAGGGATGGTATGGGAGCCAGATAGTTGTGGTGCACGTGGTGCTGGAGCAGTCTGGGAGAAATGAAGCTGTCGAGATCCCTGGCAAGATCCCTTTTTATTCCACCAAATCACAGAGAGAAAGAGCAGGTGGCTGGCAATGAAGACACTGCCAGAGCAAAGTTCACTAAGTACACAGAAGCAGCTTGTCTAGAGTCTCAAGTGGCAGGGAGGCATGCATGGGGTCACTTCCGAACAATCAGAAGGCAAGAGCAGCACTAAGAAACCAGCGATAAAAAGTCAGGCAGGAAAAAACCATAGGTAGGTCAAAGCAGGTAGACCTTCAGCTACTGGGACCCTGGTCCAGTCAAGTAGTCATATACAATTAACTATCACATGCAAAATAAATAATAACTCAACAAAGCTGAAGAACATTATAAATGGCCACCCATTCCTTAGAGAGCTTGTGTTAACACTGTTTGCATGAAATTCCCGAACATAGGCCATTCCATTCAGACTGAGAAATCTCTAATATGAGCCATTAAAGAAGTGCTGAAAATGTGTCATCCACACAGAGAACAATGAGGAGGGAAAAAAGCCAACAAATAAACTGTACATTCAGAGTGCTGCAGCCTTGAGACACTGTGGGCAAGGAAGCCATGTGAGGCTGGTTTGCAGAAATGGGTTGGAGCATTGTGGTCCCAGGGCATCCTATTTGCTGGGTCTCAGGCTGGTAGGAGATGGGGGAAGGCTAACACTTGGCATTTCTGGTCCATGCTCTGAGTGGCACTGATCTAAATAACGTAGCCCGGTTAGTTTTCCTTTAAGCTCAGATCCATCAGAAGCAGTCTGAACAGTTTGCTATCTCAAATCAATCTGGATCTCTGTGGCCTCAGTTTCTCCTTAACTGGCTTTCAGGTAGCCTTAATTATCCAGCATGATTTGATAATGACATGCACTCATCCATCATTGTGGGTGAGGCTCCTTAATTACACAATTAAAGTTTTAAATCCTTTTGAAGTCTTAATAGTGGTGCCTCACACTAGTGTCCCTGTGATTTTTTTCGGAACTCCTGTGATACCAGCCAAATCCGGCAGAAGAGTCTGTGCAATCTACAGCCAATTCACACTTGCCCCAGATAGTAATTATAGAAAACTTATGACTTTTCTATTTGTAAAGGCTGAAGTTTCTTGAGGAAATAAGCAGCTTCAAATGTCAAGCGCTCACCAGAGCCTCCTCCTCTCCTCCAAAGAGGTTGCGGCAGCTGCAGCTGAGCATAGGAGTGTTCTGATATTAGAAAAGGGATTTAGTCTGACCAGGCTTGAATTGACCTGTGGGGCTAAGAGTCATTTGTTCAGTTGGCTTTTTCTCCTAGAAGGAGAACATTTTGACCATGTTTCTGCCAGAGCATTTTTAGTCTCTACTCAGACCCTTTTTCCGGACATTGACCAAGAAAAAAAAAAGTGGATAAAGACATTTACTTATTTGTTTTAACCCCCCCCCCCAAAAAAAAAAGACACAGTGAAGTCTCATCAGTTCTTGGGGGAAAATACCTTTTTGACAAATACAACAGGTAGGCTTGAGAAATTTTAAGAAAGGAAAACACTGCTTAATAGAATAATGAAGAGTAATTTAACTGCTATTGAGAACAAAATGCTACACTTGCCTCTCTCCTTCTTGCTTTGTTTCTCTTGTATCCTTGACCTTCTTTTCCCTTTTCTTTTCCCATCCTTCACTCTCGTTTTCCCTGTCTTCCCTCTACCAACCGGCATTGCCTGGTACAAGTTGAAGCTTGCTACTGCCTCATCGTCATAAATTGACTCAAGGCCATTAAGTGCAAGCATGCTACATTACCATCCTTATCTTGGGTGGCCCCGATGCTAAACACGTTCTTCCCCTCTCCTTTGTTCCCACATTTTCAAAGATAAGAGAAGGTTTTGTTCACTGCCTGCCTTCTCTGTGAATATGAAAGTGACAATCTCTCTTGGCCTCCCTTGACTATATGCTGCCTATATAAGTTATTTATGTGATTTCTGACTATATGTTATTTCTGTTGAATCCTGCATGCATCCATTTACCAGTGATGAGTTATAGCTTCCCAACTAAAAGTAAGTTGGCAAGGAAAAGTGGCATTGGACAATGTTGCACACTTCACTCAATGATGTAAATATGCAGAAAATGCTTCCTGTCAAACGCTCATACACTGGATTGTCCTATTAACTATTTAAGTGAGCATGCAAGATTATTCCTTCAAAGATCCTCCAACTGTAATTATTTCTAAGTATGCCTTCTCTAAAAAGATTCCAGTTATGATATGTAGGGGTCATGTCCTAGTGCAGACCACATTTCCCTTTCCATTTATAAAATAAAATGCCCAAATAGCAATAGCTCCAGAAGGCTAGGGTGTATGCTCACAGAAGATTACAGCTCCAGTCAAGAGATCTTCCCTTAGATAAATAATGTGCTTGTGCTTCAAACATCATTTTATTTCCTAATTGGTAGCACATACTTCCTTGCTGGATAAATGGAATGGACTATGTATGGCATCGTCCGTAATTAACTGGTGTGTTAGCTACTTAAGAGGGCACATACCACTTGTGTTATTAAACAGTGTCATGTCAGGTTTAATGGATGTCATTATGGGGGATCCTTGGGGATCAATCTGTGGACCATTGTTATTTATGATTTATATAAATGAGCTGACAGGGCAGTGTTCAGAATGTAGTGCGAACCTTTTCGCTGATGGTAACATGCCTGGGCAGGAGGGCTCAGTCAATGAGTGAACTTGAAAGTTGTCTTCTTCAGGGTTCTCTTGGCTCAAATATCAAGTTACTTGAAATAAGGAAAGACAGACATTGGCCATTTTGTATGGGAATTCTCCAAAACGGTACACATAAAGATCAAATTGAGATGCCTGGGTATTTCCATAATCAGGATATTTTTTAGGTATGGCGCTATTTTTGTCCTGGCAAACAGGTTTACACGCAGGTCGTACAATGCAGATTATATTCAGAGCAAATTCAGAATGCTTTAGTTCTGAATTTTTAGACAAGTTTCTGCTGTAGAAGTCCTAGATAGAAAAAGAATCATCTTGGTTTTAGCTTAGATTCTGCCTCTTCCTGAAGACTGTGTCTAGGCTTCCTGGGTTCAGCAGTCCCAGGGGAAGGCTTGCCATCGAGTCCTCACTATACCTCCTGCTTCTAAGTCAGTCTTCACACTATAAATTCTGGATTACGTGCTTAGCTTTGCATTCCCAGAGCAAAAATGCTCCATAGTGGATGAATTAGTCTCTTTATAATCAGGAGAGAGAAAGAGAGAGGGAGGGAGGGAGGGAGGGAGGGAGAGAGAGAGAACACATGCGTTTTGAAGACACAGGAGATCAACATTAAGAGTGAAAATAACATAAATTCAGACCTGTGGGAGGGTACATGCCTGGAGGCTCATAACTTCTGCCTAAGGTACTGCAGTATTGGAGACACTGGAACTCACTGAAGCATCTGAGAAACTACAACTACCTTGTACAATTAAGGAGAGTTTGTAAAGAAATCTGAGGATCCACCATATTGAGCTGAAGCCCCCGGGGGTCATCACATCTAGGAAACACAACCTTTGCAGAGTCAGACCTTTTCTTCCTCTGCCTTAAACTGTCCACCCAGAACTCAGGAACATTAAAGAATGGGGTTCTAGAGAGTGTGAGCCCACCTTCATCTTGACAAAAGGCAGAGATCTGAGTGTGGGAGCTATAGACCCCGTGTGTGATAATAAAATTGCAGGCACACCAAGACAATCAAACACTTATCTTCTAACCACTGCCCAAGGAAGAAGGCTGTTTTGACTCATGGCACTATTGAGACATCAGCTAATGTCAACACAGGAGGCGAGGTATGTGCCAACTTGTCAGGATTATCCTTCAAGTTAGGTTCTGAGATAATACACCAACAAAGGAACAAATAGACATACTTATGCCGTTTTCTATTCTGTTAGGACAGAAAAATTAACACAATAAAAAAGATTTAGCTATGAACAATGATTGAGGACACAGCTTCAAAATAATGTATACTTTATTTTAATAGCTAAATATAATGGTAATTATGCCAGCTTTCTCTCTCTTTCTCTCTCTCTCTCTCTCCCTCCCTCCCTCCCTCCCTCTCTGTCCCTCTCTCTCAGAGCATCCAAGACGAAGCTGCTAGAAATAATTTTGCCCTTCTGGGCTTGAGAGACAGTAGCTACATTGTTGTAGGTTCAGAAATGTTCCATAGAGAACACCCTCCCAATGGCTCACCTGCATCACACACTGCTTTACTCAAGGACAAATCATAAATAATAGTTCCACAAGCAAATGTTTCTTGTTATGGTGAGACCTGATATAAGTAAAACTACTGTAATTTTATTCTAGGCAATGTGCCATCCTTTCATACAGGAATGAAAGTGGTGAGAATTGACTTGTAGCTTCAATGGTAGTAAGACAAAGTCCAAGAGGCAGAGCAAGAAGGAAAAGACTGTTTCCTTTTTTAAAAAAAATACAGTTTAAATAACTATTTAAATTTGCTTCGAAAGATTTCTGTTGGCTATAATGTCAACATAGATTCTCAACAATATCCCAGGTGGGGAAAATTAGTAAATGAAAACTATTCTTCTTGAGTATATCCATGCTTTTTTCCTAGGAAGACAGAATTCGTTTTCCATAATCAGGAATTACCCATTCTCAAAGTTACTACTTACCAAGAAGCAGTCAATGTGTGTACTAACCTGTATGAGGCCATAAAGATAACTCTAAAAACAGTACCATCCATGACCAGTCTGCAATATGGAAAGAAGTCGAATAAGTCCACAGATAACCTTGATATATAGGTGAGAGCTAGATACTCAAATGTTTAAATTCATCACAGAGGAAGCAGTGAAATCAGAGAAGTATCTATAGGGAATTCTTGAACTTTGCCTGGTAGAGTAGGTGTGATTTATTTATTTATTTATTTACTTATTTATTTATTTTGTGGTCTTTTTGAGACAGGGTCTCCCTGTAGCCCCAGCTATCCTGAAACTCACTCTGTAGACCAGACTGGCCTTGAACTCACAAAGATCTGCCTGCCTCTGCCTCCCAAATGCTAGGATTAAAGGCGTGCGCCACCACGCCCAGCTATAGTAGGTGTGATTTTAATGCTCTCCTACTGGAAAACTGATTTTTATTAGAGTCTCTCAGATTTACCTCAGTAACAGAGTTAAAGATTCTTTAAGGATGAATTATGTTTTCTTGGGAAAGACAGTGGAATGAGTGTGTCATAGTAACCATGTCAACAGCCAACCCTGCAGTGTGGAGATGCTGCTTGAATGAGGAGGTCGCTGTGCAATACGGGGTCTAGCAGAGTCATTTGTGAACACCTCAGAAGACCCTTTCCTTTGCACTTTCCCTGCTTATTTTATTTATGTATTCACTTATGCCTCTGTTAGGGACTGGCACAAGTGAATCCATCTTCATTCCAACGACTTTCGCCTAACCTTCAGATTTACCAGACTTCACAGTATCTGAATCATTAGCGTTGATAATAGTAATTCTGATCATTCCTGCTGATTGTTCCTGCTCACTTCTTCCCTTGGCATCTAGGCCATTCAGACAGGTTTTTGCTCCCTTCTCACCAGCAGGGGGCTCCTACTCTTTGTCTCTGCCCTTCCTGTGCTCAAGCCATACCTGCGTGCTGCCAGACACACTCCCATCTGCTTCTGGTCATCATTCCGTATGGATCATTCTTCTTTCAAATAACCTGTTAGTGGGTCCCTTACCACCTCCAGTAATGTTCCCATTTCTTGTCATAGGTTGTCCCTTGAAAGACATGTCTCCATCCTAACCCCAGAACCTATGAAAGTATGCTTAACTAGAAAAAGCATCTTTGCAGATATAATCAAAGATCTTGGGATAAGAGCATACTCCAGGGGCTGGAGAGATGGCTCAGCAGTTAAGAGCACTGACTGCTCTTGCAGAGGACCCAGGTTCTATTCCCAGCACCCACATGGCCGCTAAGAACTGTCTTTAACTCCAGTTCCAGGGGAATCCAATGCCCTCTTCTGACTTCCTCAGCATTGCAGGACATGGGTGCACCAACCTACATGCAGACAGTACACTCATACACATAAAAAATTAAAGAAAAAGAACATACTCCAGTGGAATTCCTGGACATGATAAAGATCATAACATTACCATCATTAAATACACACAGAAGACACACACGGAGAGCAAGTCTTATGAAAAAGAAGATAAACGTTGGAGCGTAGGCATAAGCCCAGTGCCAGTAGAGGCTAACAGTGCCCAGGGGAGAGATTTCCTCTTGAGTTCTGGCAGGGATGCATTGCTGTTCTGGACCTCAGTTTCAGGCTTCTAGATTCAGAGCTGTGAAGGAACAGATTTCTCTACCTGTAAGTCACCGGGTACATGGTTACTTTTTATAGACGCCGCGAGAAGTTAATATAGATGTGATGTTTAGATAAACCTTACCTTGACTATCCATTTTCAATGGTTTTCCTCTCCCTATTGACTCTGGTGGTTTTGATTTTATAGTTTTGCTCTAGTTTTAAAACATGCATCACTTTTTTTTTTTTGGTCTTTTTGAGACAGGGTCTCCCTGTAGCCCCAGCTGTCCTGGAACTCACTCTGTAGACCAGGTTGGCCTTGAACTCACAAAGATCAAAGATCTGCCTGCCTCTGCCTCCCGAGTGCTAGGATTAAAGGCGTGCGCCACCACACCCAGCAGCATGCATCACTTTCTATAAAACTTCCCCCAATACATATTTCATATATATAGTTTATTGTCCTCCTACTATGAGAATATAAAATCTACCATGACAAAGGTGTTTTGTTCACTGTATTCTCACTGCCTTCATGAGTACCTAGCACAGGTTAGGTACACAGCTACTTTGTTAGTGAGAGCACAGTTATAAATGTGAGAAATCACAGTGAGTGAGTGATGCATACTAAGATCTTAAGCTTACAAATGAATCCTTAGAACATAAATATGGAAAGTTAGATGAGAAATAATCTGGGTTACAGATGATGATGATTTTAAACATAGCTTGGAAATCATCAAAACCTTATTGAGTCTAGGCACACTGTGTGGCCAGAACATTGCCTGGTTACATATGTTTGATGATTCCTTTGTTGTTGAGAAGCCCTCCAATGTAGATCTGGTGGCCTCTCATGTCCCTTCATTCATTTTCATCAAGAACTTGCTTTCTTGACAAGGTTAGAGGGAAAAAATTTAGTAGACAAGTCTATCCCCCACCTTTCAAAGCTGTGTACTGAAAGTAGGCTCTCTCTCTCTCTCTCTCTCTCTCTCTCTCTCTCTCTTTCGCTTGCTCTCTCTCTCTCTCTACTGTAATTTCATAGATGTCCTGGCTCCATATGGAGAGGTCAGTAGAGCTTAGTATCACTTATAAAAATGTAGCTACTAAGTATAAGGCCTGGGCTCACCAATGGCATCTACAAAGAATCCATAGGTTATAGTCCTTTATGCCACAATCTTCTTAGTAAAGTAATCATGATGGACAAAGTTTTTTCCTTCAAGGACATTATCCATTTCCTTCTCAGACAGTCAAATTCCTCTAGGTCGGTAAGTGCCACCTAACATTTCTATTTGATCTTAGTGTATGGATCAAACAGCTTTCCATAAGGCCAAAACAAGACATTATGAAAGTAGATAAAGGTACTCTTTAAAATTAAGAATGTTCTGGAAACTGGAGCAAAGGCCTTGAAGACACACAGAGTTCTCTAGTCAAGTTGAAAACAACTGCTTTTCAAGACTGACTTCTGCTAAGCCTGAATTTCTTATACTAGTTCTTTTAATCTTGGCAAATCAGTTTTGGCCATAGGTTCTCTGTATAACTTAGGATACCTTTTCATGTTTGTAAGATTGTTATGAATATTAATTATCTCTGTGTATAGGAACTGCTACATTTATATAAGAAAAGGCTTATTTATCCTGACCTGTACTCAACTCCCCTCTCAATCCCCAGCATACCCCAGGGGCGATCTTTGTCACCTGTACCCAGGGCATAGGAAAAACTAGCCTTTCATTTTATTCTCCAGCTTCAAATGGACAGAAGGCATTTCTTCTTGAACTTAATCTCTAAATAGGATAATATCCTCCAAGCATGGATTACATGGTTACTTAAGGGAAAACTGTAGTTGATGGTTTTTTGGGGTTTTTTTTTTTTGTTTTTTGTTTTTGTTTTTTTTTTTTTTT
>VZQC01003255.1:1593670-1728028 GCA_009823505.1 Rhizomys pruinosus | reverse complement strand
TATATATGCAGCAATACTCACATGTTCACATACATACACACACACAGAGACAGAGACAGAGAGAGAGAGAGAGAGAGAGAGAGAGAGAGAGAGGAGAGTAGTTTCTAAGAACTAGTGACTATGATTTTTACACTGTAATTTCAATTTCCCTAGCTATCACTAACAGAAGAGATGTAAGCACTGTCTGTTTCTCTTACTCACCTAAAGTGGAGATGTTCCTCATAGAGGAGTTCCGTTCTGCAGTATTGTGTGGGCAGACATCTACTGCACAAGGAGCTGTTGATGGGAATGCAGCTTACGCCTTGTTCTGCAGACTCAAGCATGGGTAACAAAATATGACCATGTAAAAGGAGCACCAAGGACAGGCTGCATGCTATATATTCTTGGATTTGTCAAGGAATTTTTCTGTGCTCATTAGACAAATTAACTGTTTAAGAAAGTTTTTGCTCAGAGCCAGTATACAGAAACAGACTTTGATGTGCTGAATAGTCAACAGACATAAATGAATCACTGAAGTTTCAATCACCTAACTGTAATTCTTGCTTTAGTTTAGTACCTACAGCAGAGGAATGAAAAGAATAAATAAAATTCCCTTGCAACTATTGTTACTTGTGGTCTAAAGTAAACACTCCTGTGTTTTAAGTGACACTCAAAAGGAACCAATAAATGTTTTCAATTTTTATTTCCAGAGAATGATTAATTTCTCAAAGAGAACCAGAGCTGCTTTCAGCATTGTTGGACTGGTGGAGAAGTAGGAATGGTGGTGGAATACAGTCACCGGAAGGCAGGAAGTGCGTGTCCAGATGCAGAGCGACTGCGCCTCTCCTCACTCCTCCTATCCAAGACACTTCAGGATTCATAGCCATTAGTAAGCCAGCTCAAGCAAGGAAGGAAGTCTTAACACTTCTTCCTGCTGGGGCTCATGGGGCCTTCCCCTTAAGCGACAAGGCTTCATGGGAAATTTGGGGGCACACAGAGGCTCTACATGGTGTAATCACTGACAAACATCCAAGGGAAGATAGTAGATAAAACATTTCTATCAAGACGCTCTGAGCATTGACTGAAAACAAAACAGAAATCTTTCAAAGGTTAGTGCAAGACAGATTAGGAGAATATTTCTAGAACACAGAATTCCAAGAGTGGAATTGAGTAATTGAGTGAAAAAGAACTCACCTCTGACTGGGCTATAAATGTATTAGAGTTGAAACTCTAAAGCATGAAGTCTCTGTATTCTCAGAGGTTTACAGCTAGTGATCACTTGAACTAAAACTGTATCCCAGGCTCCATACTTACCCTTTCTGATATCTAGTAACCCCAGAGAAGAGAACAGACCTTATTTCTGGGAAATATTTACTTTAGTCTCTAATGCTATATATAACTAAAATTTATAACATATATAAAGATTCAAGGAAATATCACTCATAATTGAGAAAGAATGCAATATAAGTAGACTCAGAAATGCCATATATTGTGGAATTATGAAACAGAATTTTAAAATCCTATTCCTTTATTTCATTTTGCTAAAAGATTTAGGGGAAAAGGAAGAACATATACAGACATATTTGGGGGAATTAAGAAGTAAGAAGGAAATTAAAATGAAAAAATTTAAGATAATATCAAGCTAGGCAGGTGATACATGTCTTTAGTCCCAGTACTTGGATGCAGAGGCAGACAAATCTTTGTGAAATAAAGGCCAGCCTACATTATATAGTGAGTTCCAGGCTAGCTGGGGCCACAGAAAGACCCTATTTCAAATAAAACCAAAAACAATTTAATGTCAAAAATTATATATAAATATATATGTAATATACAAACTGTGATGACTATAAAACAAGAAGCAGCTGTGAAAATAATCAGTAAACCTGAATACATCAGCACAAATTATCCAAACTGGAATTTAAACTAACTGAAAACATCAGAACTGAGTGTGCAAGATCTGTGGGACGAATTAAATTGCTAACAGGTCTAACTGAATAAACAGGAATCCAGGAAATAAAAGCTTGGAGAACAAAGAACAGACCAGAGCACAGAAAAGAGATGTTGGCAGTTCTTACTTCAATCCGATGACAACAACAGATACAATAACCTAAATGGGATCAACACCTTAATTAAATGGCAGAGACTTTTAGATGAGAACTTTTAAAAATATTTTATTTATTATTTTTACTTTTATCTATATGAGTGTATTGCCTGCATGTATATAAGTGCACCCATGTGGTGCAATGTCAGAAGAGGGTGTCAGATCACCTGGAACTGGAGTAATGAACCATGTTAGCTGCCATATGGGTGCTGGGAACTGAACCTGGGTCCTCTGCAAGAGCAGCCAGTCCTCTTAACTGCTGAGCCATCTGGCCAGCCCCTAGAATCATATCTTTAAAAAAGAACATAAGGCAGACATACATTAACTATGAAGACAGAAAATGAAGAAGAAAATGAAGAGTGAGGACTGGTGTACCAAGCGAGTACCAACATAATGTAGCTGGTGCTACACTGATGTTAAAGCCAAGCTTCCTAGAGCTTAGCAGATCTGGTATCACAGTGCTCTGCTCCAACACCCTGGACACCTCAGTGCATGAATCTGTGGATTATATTATCTAACATGGTAGAAGAACATCACAGATAGAATTCAGTAGGAATTTTAGGATGAAAATATTATTCTAGATTAAACTGACAGAAGGAGATAATCATAGGTGAGTGTTAATGAGTGAAGAATAATGTCATTAGGAACTGCTATAACAGAAGAACCTTCATAGCACACCGAGACTGGGAGATTCTGCTTCAATATTTATAGAGGGAGAGAAAGGCTTCACAATAACAGAGGCAAGAAGAAGCAAGGTAGACTCCAGAAGCCAAAGAAAAAAGAAGGACCTTATCTCACAGAGCTCTCACAAGAACTGGCAAGCTATGTTCCTCAAGTCATCCGCTGGTTGGAAAAGCAATCTTTTTTACTTAAAAATCAACTGACTATAGACTGAGCCACATCTGCAAAATGAAACAAAATATAAACAACTATACATGTATTTGTGTTCACAAATTGTAACACCTGGATTAATATTTGGTTAAATAATTGGGTGCTATCACCTAACAAAATTGATACATAAAATTGCCCAGCACGGACTCCATTAAGAAAATGACTAATATCATTTCCAGGGAAATCATTAATAACTTTTTCTGACACCAGATTCATCAAGAACATACCAAGAATTCTTTTAAATCCAAAGAAAACTATGAGCTGAGCATGATGGATGAAGCTTTGTTTGTTTGTCTTTTTTTTTTTTTTTTTTTTTTTTTGAGATGGGGTCTCCCTGTTGCTCCAGCTATCATGGAACTCACTATGTAGACCAGGCTGGCCTTGAACTTCGTACTGAGCATGAGCTCCTGCTTCTATTTCTCTAAGGTGCTGGATATAGGATTAAAGGCATGAGCCATCACACCCGGCTTGGCTGAAACTTTTTTATCCCAATTCTTCCACAAGAGTATCAAATGTTCAGTATCATCCTGGGCTACATAACAAGAACAAATCCAGCCTGGGCAACATTAGTCCCTATCTCAAATAAAAAAAAAAAAAAAAAATAAAATGAAGAGGAAAAGGAAAAAAATCAAACAGATTTTTTTTTTATTTTTTAAAAGATATTCTGCGTGGGCTGGTAGTGCAGGCTGTATTTCAGTATTCAGCAGTAAGGTTTTCTACAGTAGGTGGTAAAGGTAGGTAGAGCTCGATAGGTGAGAGATTGAAGCCCTGATCTAAAAAGCAAGTTCTAGGAAGGCTGGGACTATAAGAAGATCCAGTCTCGGCTTCAGATGGACTCAGAGAAAAAACAAACAACATAGAATCAATAGAATAAACTAATCTCTCTCTCTCTCTCTCCTCTCTCCTCTCCCTTCTCTCTCATATATTATATATATATTATATATATATATATATATATGTATGTATAGTGTTTGGTAGGGATTTCTTATTTGCATTTTTTCTTATTGCTTGTTTCCTTGTTATTTTTATCTTTGTGCTACTTGGCATGTGGATTTGTTTCATTTTGTTTGTAAATTGATGTGAAATTCAATACGTGTTTCTTCTTGCTAAAACATAATAAACAAATAAGTAAGAAAAAAAAGAAGATCCTGTCTCAAATAGCCATATCAAAAAAAAAAAAAAAAAAAAAACCACGGGGAGGTGGGGAAGAGAGAGAGAGAGAGGGAGATAAAGTAGTGTTCAGATGGGAAGAGACTTACTGGTTACTGGTTACTGGTTACTGGGGACAAAACCATAGACAAGTAGGAACAATAAGTTCTAGCATTTTGTTACACAGGGTGCATGAAAATGAATAAGATTGTTTCATAAATCAAAATGACTTAGAAGGAACATTTTAAATATTCTCATCCCAAAGACATGGTAAAGGCTTGAGATGATGGCTAACCTAAATATCTAAAGTTGATCCACATACAAAGTAAAATGTATTGAAGTGTTACCTGGTGCCATGGAAATGGGTGTCCATACAGATTTTTGAATAAAACAGTGTTCATCATTATTTGATTTCAGTGAAATACATATTAAAATCATGGTAAGGTATCATTCATGCATGTTAGGAGTTCAGGATCAGAAAGAAGTTCAACCCAAAGATGACAGGCATGTGGAAGGATGAACGTTCCTTGCTGGCAGGGTGAAGAGTGGCTGGCAGAGTCACTTGGAGGAAACAATTGTCAATTTAAGCCTATGAACTGGCAACCATATTTCTAAGACCATTCCCTACAGAATTAAAAACGTAAAACCAGCAAATATGTGTAGGAACAGCTGCGTCAGTCAAATGTTCTATGAAAAATAAAAATTAATAATATTAACAAAGCTGGGGGCCTACATTACAGCATGAAAAATGTTTGAATAACATAAAACAATGGTCCATTGATGCATACAACAGTGTGGATGAATCTCCAAAATATGTTGAGAAAAAGTAGATAGGATACATACCAAAGTTCAAAAGAAGCCCGGGATAGGTGAAAGTAATCTTCAGTTATAAGACGTAGATTTACAATGTTCTATATCTTGTTTAAGGTTTCAAAGAAACATTCAATTGTCAACATATGTCAACAGGATCCTTAACTTTCTACAGAGTCTGCATCATTATTTCTGAATTGCTGTCCAATGAACAAATTGAAAAGGGGAACAGCTTCCGGAAGAAATGTCTGATAGAGACAGTTCCCAAAGTCTGGGATTAAAAGGAGACAGAGAAACGGAGACCGAAGAGGGCAGCAGCTTTTCCCCTGGTGATAACACCTGAAGGCTTGACCTCATCTCTTCACCCCCCAGAGACACAGAGTGGAGTAAAAACAGTTGCACTGCATTTCTCTGAAACAAAGCAGATCCAGTCTAATCCATTTGTGCTGACTGTAGCTGAGGGAACAGAAGCCAGGCAGTCTGCTTTAATTTTTGTTTAAACGTTTACATGGATCTACAACTTAACGGGGGAGGCCATGGAGAGTACAAACACTTTTAGATTTTGTTTTCCTTTGAGTTTTTAAAATGATATTTCATGTCAAACTATCTTGAATATAGACTACATTAAAGTCTTATACAAAAGGTAAGACATAGCTTGGTAATATATATACAAGGGAATTTATTCTATAGCCAAATCACTTGCATGAATGAAAGACTCAGATGGGTGATTTTAGGCACAATGAGTGCTAAATCACCTGGACTTTTTACTACTAGACCACATGAAGAATTTGACTAATTTATCAAAGAACTAGTGACACTGAAAGTTCATTCTCTGCAAGAAGCTACTGCCACAGAGCATGCATGTCTCATAATACACAAATGTAAATACACAGCTGTGTATGTATATATGTACATATGATTAATACTGCAACATCTGGCATTTTGAAGAATTAAAATTTCTGGAATGTTCATCATTTTTTCAGTGCTGACAGTAACAGATCTTCTGACAGAGATTGAAGAAAGAGTAATGGTGGCGATGTTTATTTTGGAAGATGCTTTATAGGGAGAGGGGTTAGAGCCAAGATATATTACTTGAACCACAGAACTGAAAGGAACGAGGGGGTCATCTTCATGCCCAAATTAGAACTCTCTACCACAGTGACTGATGACCAACCTGTCTCTGCTTGAATTCGTTTAGAGAAAAGGAAATGTCTATTTTGGAAGCTGGCCCAATCAGATTCCTCTCCTGAGAAAAATGAATGTGGAGTTGTAGATAATGAGTATAGGCAGCTTGTTGTTGTGACCCCTGCAGATGAAAGGTCAAATGGAGTCAGAACTGGAGAAGCAAATGAAATCCAGGAAGGGAGGAAAGACAGAAGAGACAGAAGGACGAGCTACTGAAAAGAGAACACACAAAGAATGATGGGAAACAGGCACGAGAAGCTGGGTGGGCAGACCAGACTAGTCTGCCTGCTTCCTGCTTCTCTCAGCTTCCGTATGGGTTTAAGTACTTTAAAATGTACATCACTTGCCACAACACTCCTCCGGAAAGTATAAGTCCTAACTGTCTAGGACAGTGATTAGAGTAGAGCATTTCATCTCACACAACCTAATCTCAAGCTTCTCTTCCAGGGATGTAGAAAGATATATATGCTCTCAAGAAAGAGCACATGGACAAGAGGAAGTCAGGAGAGGCAAGACTGACATCTGTCAGCAGGATCCTGCTTGCCACTAGAAAGAGTCCTGTCAAAACAAGGATCCTTAAACTCCATGTAGTATTCTCTGGCTTAAATGCCAGGTGGTTTGGAGAATATTAATTTGATTCTGTAAAATTACAAAGAGGGAAAAACATCATGGGAATTGTAAAACTAGAAGCCAGTGAGATATCTATGTAGCCTAATCCTGAATTTTGGTTTTTTAAAAAATGTTTTACTTATTATTTATATTTTTGTGGTTTTTTAATATTTTACTTATATTTTCTGTGCTTCTGTGTGTGTGTGTGTGGATGTATATGCTTGTATGTAAGTGCATCCCTGTTTTACATTGCCCATGGATAACAGAAGAAAGTATCAAATCCGAATGGAACTTGAGTTATGGGTGGTTGTTAGCTACCATGTGTGTACTGGGAATAAAACTTTTGCAAGAGGAACCAGATCTCTTAACTGCTGGACCATCTCTCCAGCCCTCTAATCATGAATTTACCTTTGACTCTGTTTTAATATGTAAATATTGTTTGTTACCTTGAAAGGTGACTTTTATTTATTTATTTATTTTTTAATTTTTATTTATTTCTGTATGTGTATGAATGCACTGCCTGCATGCAAGTCTGTGCACCCGTGTCGTGCAATGCTGTGGAGGTCAGAAGAGGGTGTCAGATTCCCCTGGAACTGGAGTTCTCCTGGAATTGGAGTTTCAGACGGTTCTCGGCCGCCATGTGGGTGCTGGGGCTCGAACCCGGGTCCTCTGTAAGAGCGGTCGGTGCTCTTAACCGCTAGGCCATCTCTCCAGCCCAAAAGGTGACTTTTAATCAGGCCTTCTGTGTTACTGCTTCTTGACAATTTGGGGATGCTTCTCTCTCTCTCTCTCTCTCTCTCTCTCTCTCTCTCTCTCTCTCTCGCTCTCTCTCCCCCCCTCGATCTCTGTCTCTCTCTCCCATATATGTAAAATATATAAGGAATATATATTCCATTATTTGTTATATTTAGAATGTTTCCCTCTATACTCTCTATAAAACTTCACAATTGTGGGCATTTTTTTTTTTTCAGGTTTTATCCCTAGGAAAAGAAGTTTATCTCAAAAGTTGACTATTGCTGACTTAGAAATCCAATTCCATCATATCTATGGATAAGTGCTTCTGAATGATGTGGAATAGATGGATAAGCTTCAGATATTTACCAGAAAATCGGAGTATAATTCTTTCTCCAAGAAAAGAAACTTGGCAATTATATATAAAAAAGTTTTGTTAATCCCTACAGGGTGCCAAAAAATAGAAAAATAGAAAAATGTCATAAGCCTATTGAATCTCAGTTATTGCTGCCTCTCAAAGCCATTTAAGATATGATTATTGTCTTCCCATATATAAAACAAAATCTTAATTTAAAAATAAAAGGAAGCTGAACAAAAAGCTCAGCTTCTGAAGTTTGAAAAGTTATACATTTTAATATCTTTTTAATTAAAATAAAATCTTTCACAAAAGAATATTCTCATTGTATATGAACACAAACTTTGCACAAGGAGCTTATCATTTGTTGTATTCTTTTAACATGTATCAATGTTTAAATGTATAGAAAAAACACTCTTTTAAAAATATATTCTCAGATGTTACATGAAAAAAATATAGGTCTCTATATATGTATCTGTTTATTTCTCATGCTGGCCACTGATAAAGATTTTATTAAAAAATTGAAAATATTCTAAGTATAATAAGGAACTGATGAATAAAATATTGTGTATTTAATCATTGGCAATGAAATAAGTTCTCAATAGATATAAAGGGGGCAGCTCTGGAGCAATATGGACAGCATGTCCCACCCCGAGAGGCAGGAACTCCGCAGCCATTCCCTGTGCACAGAGATGTAGCAAAACTCTACAGAAATGCTAACTGGAATTAGCTCTCTATAGGGAGAACTATGTGGGTTCTGATTTCTCATTCAATTTTTATTTATTGCTGACCACAAACACATATGGCTTTATAGAAGAATATGCTAGAGCATTGTTACTTTAAGTCCAGCAAAACTAACACATCTGTGTTCCTGGAATGAGAAGAGATCCCACTTCGGCCACTCCTCCTGAGAACAGGCCACACTGGAACATCCTTGCATATTTGTGCTTTGGGTGAAGCTAATCTTATTGATGGGCAGCCCGCTAAGGTGAAGGGCCCTGTCATTCTTTCCAACTAACAATAATTTCCACTTAGAATACTTAGGAAAGCTGTCTGGACAGAGACTAGTCCATACTTGTGCAGAGATGAGAACATGAAGAATTTCTTTGAACTTTCTGAGGAAGACACGCACTAAAGAGTAGGAATTTAAACAATTCTTCCTGGGTTCTTAAGAAGTTATCATGTATCAAATTTCAAATAGTCAGATTGCTTGTTGCCTCTGTTTAAGCAAGATAAACTTTGATAATTTTTCTACCAACTCATTCTGTTTAATGTGATTGTCTAACAAGGTGAATGTAATCTTTTCATTCAAGTATTCAAATTAGATGCAAAAATTAACATGCATTCTGAAATAAATATCGAGACAGCTTGATTTACCTTCAAAATGAAAGTGAATGCTTTAAGGGAACTATAAGTTGAAAAGGCCATGACTTGGGTGATACTCATGAGTAAAAGATTATAAATAGTGTGTGCTATGGATCGGAATCACATGTCCACACAGCATTCCAGAAAGACTGAGTTAAAAACATTTATTGTTACAGTCACTATAATTGAGTACCTTTAAACAACAAAGCTTGATTTGTCCACAATTCTATGGGTCTGGGATTCAGGCGGCACTCTTCTGTGGAGCTTTAGGCTCCTTGCAGAGCTACCAAGAGACAATCATGAGGTAACAGTTCAACTCAACATAAAACATCCAAGATGGCCTCACTGTAAGCAGATGCCTTGTTGGACATGCATAAAAGACTGGATCTCTCTCTCTCTCTCTCTCTCTCTCTCTCTCTCTCTCTTTCTCTCTCTCTCTTCTTCCCTCTCCCCTATCTCTCTTAGCCTGTATCTCTCCATGTAGCCTCATACGCTCTTAAATACCCTCTTACTGTCACATAGTACCTAGAGGATCTGGTGGTGTCTGAAGTGTCTATTAGACAGCAACACCATGTCAAATCTTTCTTTGTGTGCCATATTGGTGGATTGCAATCTGCAAATTTAAGATTTTGAAGTAATATCAAGCTCTATAAGATACTTATTCTTGCTTGAGAATCAGCTCCTAGTATTCTAAATCCTAGTAGAAACTCAGCACTTGTTCCCAGATATCAAGTTACAGGAGAATCCTCCTTCTCTATGATGAGCTCAGTGCTATGTTTTCCAGCTAGCCATTGAAGTAAACACTCCAGCATCAGATAGAAGTGTTACACATTTAATGTTTGAGGAGGTCTTAGGGGCATTAGACAATTTCACAAATGGCTCTGACTTCCACAGTCCCTAGAAACACTGATTCCCTCTCTCCAGTGATACCTTCAGTGATACAGAGAGTTTGAGTGACTGAAGGAGGAAAGCCCAGTCCTACCTTATAGCTTGCTTTATATATGCTGGTACTTCTTTTAAGTGAACCACAAAAGCACTAAAGCCCCAGTCAAGGCTCACTCCAAAGGAACATACTGAAGCACCCATGGCTTGTCAGAACTGCCAGGAGCATGCCTGGCCTCTAATTTTGACTGGCAAGAGAAGAGGTATGGATCTTCATTGACTCGTGAGCTGTGGGTGGATGATAAGGAAGTAGGAAAAGATGCCACCGGAAAATTGGTGGCCAAAAATATGTAGGAGAGGTACATTGTTCTGGTTAAAAAGTATGCATATAGTTTTGTCTTCTGAGAAGGCTGAGTCAACATTCAACTAAGAGCAATCACTCTATTGAGTGTTAATCGTATTTCCTCTGCCATCCTCTGTCTTGCCCAAGGATCACGGGCAAAGCAGCATAGTGGCTGGAATGGAGACTGCTTGTCTCACAGAAGCATGAGCTTCCACCTCTCAAGGCCAACCTAAGAATAGCCACTGCCAACAATTACCCAGCCAACAGCAGAGACTAGCCCTGAGGCCCCATATGGTACATTTCTCTCACCTGGTAGAGAGCCCCATGCTGTGTACCCAGCAGCAGGCTAATTACATGCCACCGTATCCATCACAGAAGGGACATCTTTGTTCCCACTGGTATAGATCCTCACTCTGAGTGTAGATTTGCCTTCCCTTCCTGTGAAGCTCTTGCCAAACCTACCACAGTGGACTCACAGACTGCTTTCTTCACCATCTGGGTCTTCTCCCCAGTGTTGCTTCTCAACAGGAAACTCATTTTACAGCAAATGAAGTGTGGAAATGGGCTCATGTTCATGGAACTTACTGGTCTGGCCATGTTTCCCATCACCCCTGAAGCAGCTCCCTGACAGAATGATGGATTGGCCACGTGCAGTGCTAGTCACAGCACCAAAGGATGGCAGTGCCTTGCTGGGCGAAGGTAAGGCCCTCGAGCATCTTGCAGATACTCTGAATCAGTAATCAAATCATGGTGCTATTGTTCCATACCTAAATCTCACTGACCTGAAATTCAGAGTTATAAATGCTACAAAATAAAAGACTTTAACTCTGGTGAATGTGCCTTACCTACTTTGATGTGATTTTTTTTTTTTTTTTAGTAATTTAGAGTGGTTTTGTTGTTGTTTGCTTCAGTTTGGTTTCACTACTGTTTCATTAACTTTTCAACAATAGCTTACCACTCTACTTCCTCAGAAATCAAGTGAGTTCCCCAGTGTGAAGCACTGTTGTATGGGATCCATGATGGTGTGCAAGATAGTCCACTCATCTATGGATAATGGTGATGGCAGCACAGATGTAGGCAGCAGACAGTTCCACGTTAAAGTCCTTCTCTGCTTCAGTCATGTGAAAGAGCTTCCACTGCACAACAATTGAGAACTAACAGTCTCAGTCAGGAAAACTCGCCCTTGGAGTCAGGATTCTGCAGAGGACCTGTGCCTTTTTTTATTGGATAGGTTGGTCCCTTAGAAGCAGCAGCGACCACATCAGCAATGAAGTCCATGTCTTTGACTTTATAGGTAACTGAAATGTGAAAGCAAAGGACCAGTGAGAAGAAGCAATTATACAAAGAATCTAACCACTTCTGGTAACACTACTAAAATGAGAAAGAGAAAGAGAAAGAAAGAGAGAGAGAGAGAGAGAGAGAGAGGAAATGGAGAAAAAAAAGGGCAATGCAGGAAGGGGAAGAATGGTTTGTTGCCTGATACATCACAGCTATTTCTAAATTATAGAATCAACGAATCTTGGGAAATATAACTTAGACACTTTTGGCTCCAGCATCATATAGCACTTATTAAAGGATGATAGGATGAAGTAATTGGAGCACTAACCAGTACAATGACTATGAATCCACCAGAAAAGAACAGAATATCCAAGAACATGTAGTGTGGGACATAATAGCATCCTGGCAGTGCAAAGCATTTCCGTTTATACCTATGTCGCTGACATTACCAGTGGTTTATATGTGGGATTCATTGAATCATCACTATCTTTCACCATTTATCCTTTAAGATTCATATTCAAAGATTACACAATAAGTATGAATCATAATTTTGTCTTCTCACCAAAATTCAATTTTAGAAGCTGAATAAATTGCCACCAAAAAGGGATTGATCTGAGATAATATGAGTAGATAGAAAATTCTCCTCAGAGAAGAAAGAGAAGTACGGTTGCCAATTTGTCTGGAACTCCACTTTGACAGATTTGAGATTACAGAAAATTTCCAGGACAAAAAATAGGGGCCTTCAGCCCTGTAAAATGTATTCATTTTTCTACTGTTTCTTTTCTTTGCCAATCTAAATGATAGTGGCTCTGGAATGCTCTGAGATAAAGCTTGATTCAAGTTTAATTACTGCACACATATGTTACAGCTGTGGCTTTGGCAGATGTAAACAGAGTAGCTTTCCACTGACAACCAAATAACTCTTGTAAATGAACACAGATTGTATTATATGGACTACAGTTCGTCACACACAACGGGTTGTCCTGTCCATTAAGTACAGTGCAAGAGGCTCAGGGTCATGGAGAAAGATAGACACCTCTTCTGTTTGGACAGTGTGTGAAGTTCCCAGACATCCTCAGTTCTTCAGCTGACTATCACAGATTGTCCCTGGGATACTGGGTAAGTCATTTAAACTTTGGGAGCTTTAATACTTTATAACTAAATTAGGGCAATTCAACAGAATTTAAAGATATTCAGATGAAAGAAATAATTTAAAGGTAAAATAATCTACCCTTAATCAGAAAGACAAGCCCCAATCTACTCATGAAAGCAAGTGGTACTAGAAAAACCATGGTCAAAGGAAATAGACATTTAGAGATTCTTATAATTACAGGAAGCTAATTATTCAGTGGACTGCAATGTATTTTAATCTGTATATTATCTCCTTTGCAAGACAGAAGATACTATCCTTGCAATTCTTTAATGATAGTGCTAACTCAGAAGAGCTGCTAGCTGTATGATTTGTATTTCCCATAAGACTTTTAAAAGCAATGTTAAATAATATTTTGTGTTTAATAATACTCTCTGAAAAAACACCCAATTTCTTTTGTTCCATTGTTTTGTTGCTTGTTTTGTGATTACCTAAAACTAAAAGCATACATATAATTTGGGAGAATTTTGTTGTTTAGTCTCTGAACTTAACAATTCAAGTACAGCAATGGCAGTCTACTCAAACTTTATGCAATAGTCCTCTGTAAATAATACCAGCTAGATTAGACTCTCAAAGCCATAGAGCCTAGGAACAATACATTTTGGTATCACTTTAAGGAATTTTTAAAAAGTGACTTGCTAAGATTATTCTTTCAAATCATAGCACAAAAATGGGTACTGGTATTAACAATTGATTGGAAAAAATTATAAAGTAAGTGACTGATTATTGAAGTGCAAAAATATAATACAATGAAGATTAATTTTTCTAGGAGTCATATTTATTTCTTTGGGGGATTTAAAAGGCTATGTCTTTATCAGTATTGTTTGCCAAATAACTAGGAAAAAAAAGGAAACAGAAGAAAGTTCAGAAGGGATGGAGAGAGGGGGGAAAAGAGGAGGAAAACAAATGTTTGTGTACTCACCCCCAAAGTGACCAACCTTCCCATCTCTGAGAACTATAAACATGTGTAGGAGCTCTAGCTTTTACATAAAATGTTTATGATAAACATCATATTTTTATCGCTGCCAGTTCCTTTCTTACAGGCTAACCACAATAATGTTCGTAAGCAACTGACAGTGAAATATTTTTTAAATCGTTCAGATCTTAAAGGCATAGAGGGAGTAGTAACTTGGAACAACTGGATGTGGGAGCTTTCTTAGGGCAGTGTTCTAGGTCAGCTCTTAAATTTCTCCAGCAAAGAACTGACATAATTAATACAATCCTAGATTTTTAAGACAAAGGGATCAGCTTCTGAATTGCTCAGGTAATTATTTATTCAAAGTGGTTACTTTACTACAGCTTCTTTTCATGTTGCCAGAAAAACTACATTTTCAGATCAATGTGAGCATTTAAAAATAATATGGAAATTTTTGTTGTAGAGATCTTTGGTGTCTTTGGTTAGGTTTGTTCCCAGTTTTTTTTTTTTTTTTTTTTTTTTGAGGCTACTATGATAGGAAAGTCTCCTTATAGTCCTTCGTCCAGTTTGCTTGTTGTTGATAGAAGAAAGGCTACTGATTTTTCTAAGTTAATTTTATATCCTGCCGCTTTAAACTACACAATTGTTTCTAAGAGTTTTTCTGTATAGTTTTTAGCATCCCTCAGGTAATTATCATTCATCGCAAGAGAATAGTTTGACTTCCTTTTTCTTCCTTTTTTTTATTTCCTTCTCTTTTATTGCCCTAGCAAGCATTTCAAGCACTGTGTTAAAGAGGACTGATGATAAGGAGCAGCCTTGCAGGTTCTCCTTAAAGGGAAGTCTTCATCTTTCTCCATTTATAGATGATTGGCATGGTGTCTATAATATAGCTTATACATGTGAAGTATTTCCCTTCCCTACCATTCTCTTCTAGGACTTTAAAACATGACGGGGTGCTGGATCTTGTCAAAAGGCTTTTTTCTGTTCAACTGAGAAGATCTGTGGTTTTTCGTCTTTCAGTCCATTTATGCTGTATGATATTTATTGATTTAATGGATGTTGAACCATCCCTGGACAACGCTGTATGAATCCACTTGATTATGATGATGATTATCTTTTGATGTGGTGTCTGTATGATTGCATGAAGTATTTTGTTGGAATTTTGCATCTATGTTCATTATGAATGAGTCTATAATGCTTTTTTTTTGTCTTGTTTTGCCTGTTTTAGTATAGAGTGATGCTGGCTTCATAGAAGGAATTTGGTGAGAATTCCCTCGGTTGATCCTTCTGAAAGATTGAGTAGTAATGCCTGCAGGTACCCTTAAATGTTTTATAGAATTCTGCTAGACAACCTCTGGCCTGGGGGCTTTTTTTAGTTGGGAGGTTTTTTTTTTTACACTTCAATTTCCTCACAAATATCGGTCTGTTCAAACTTCAATCTGTTCTTGGTTAGCTTGTTGGTTCCCAAGATTTCGATATATCATTCATTTCGTTGGGTTTTCAAAATTAGTAGAGGTTAAGCTTTTGAATTATTCCCTTAGATTGTCTGAATCTTTCCTTGTCTGTTGTGATGTTTTACCCTTTCATCTCATGAGTACTAAGATATATTGATTTGGTAGTTACTCATTTTTTTTTTTTTTTTTTTTTTTTTTTTTGTTGATGGTAACTGGGCTAGAGGTCGGTCTATATTGTCTTTTCAAGAACCTTTGGATTCATTGATTTTGTATGTTTTCTTTGTTTTTCTATTTCATTGATTTCTGCTCTGTTTTGTATTTCTTCCTGTCTGTTGTTTAGGGTTCATTTGTTGTTTTTTCTCAAGTATTTTAGCTGCAGTGTGAGATCGTTTTATTTTTCCCTTTCGTTTGTTTTGTTTTTTTTTTAATGTGGGTGGCTGGTGGATAGCTTTAGTGTCAACTTGACACAACCTGGGTTGAGGGAGCCTCAAGTTGAGGAATTGGCTCCATTGGATTGGCCTGTGGCCACATCTGTGGAGTTTTGTCTTGATCATTGAGTAGTGTGGAGGGCCCAGCCCAAATAAGAGTGGTGCCACCCTGGAGCAGTTGTTGTGTTACAGTATAAGAAGGCAGAATGGGGCTGGAAGAGATGGCCTAGCGGTTTAAGAGCGCGACCGCTCTTACAGAGACACCGGGCTCTATCCCCAGCACCCACATGGCAGCCAAGAACCATCAAAACTCCAATCCAGGAGACTCCAGCTTCCAGGGAAACGACAACCCTCTTCTGACCTCCGCGCATTGCACCACAGGGGTGCACCAACTTAATGCAGACGTACATTGAATACACTACAGAAAATAAATAAATGCCGGGTGTGGTGGCCACGCCTTTAGCCTTTAATCCTACCACTTGGGAGGCAGAGGCACGCGGATCTCTGTGAGTTCAAGGCCCAGCCTGGTCTACAGAGTGAGTTCCAGGACAGCCAGAGCTGACAGGGGAGACCCTGTCTCAAAACAAAAAAAAAAAAAAAAAAAAAAAAGAAGGCAGGCTGGGCATGAGCCAGGGGAGCAAGCCAGTACAATTCCTCCATGGCCTGTGCTTCACTCCTGCCTCCAAGTTCCTAGCCTGAGTTCCTCCTTAGCTCCCAAAGTGATGAACTGTAACCCAGGAGAGTAAGCTGAATAAACCTTTCCTCCTTCCACCCCAGTATTGGTGTTGGTCAGAGTGTTTTTGTCACAGCCAAATGGAAGAACAACTGGGACAGTGGGCACTTAGGCTATAAATTTCCCTAAGCCCTTTTTTTTTAGGTTTTGTTGTGTTGTATTGTCCTTTTCATCATTCAAGTTCCTGAAACTTTAAAAGTTTTTTAAATTTTTTTATTTCATTTTTGATATATTTATAATGTATGATGTGCTGTAGGTTTGTGCACCCTGTGTGTCAATGCCACGGAGGTCAGAAGAGTACGTCGAACTCCCTAGAATGGGGTTAAAGATGGTTTTAGCTGCCATGTGGGTGCTGGGGGTATCGAACCCGGGTCCGCTGCAAGAGAAGTCTGGCACTCTTAAACCACTAGGCCATCTCTCCACCCAGCCATAGAATACTTTATTTCATTCTTTATTTCTTCCCTGCCCATTCATTGTTCGGATTGTTGTTTAGTCTCCAGTGTTCTGTAGTAACAGAGTTTATCTGGTGTTTGATTGAGCTTTATTGCACTGTTGTGGTCTGATAGAATGTATGAATTCAATCCTTTGTGATTGATGAATTCTTTTGTGCCCTAGTATGGTCGATTTTGGAGAATGTTCTGTGAGGTGCTGAGTAGAAGTATATTCTCTGGGTGTGGGGTGGAATATTCTGTAGATGTCTGTGAGGTCCATGTGGTGTATTGATTGTTCAATTACTGATCTCTCTGTTTATTTTTTGTCCAGTTGATCTATCCAAGGGGAACTTTGAGGTGTTGAAGTCCCCTACTATTAGTAACCCTGAAGAAAGAGAATTGAAAATGACATCAAAAGATGGAAAGACCTCCCATGCTCATGGATTGGAGACTACTCAAAAAACAAAGAAGTAAGAAAAGAGATGACCTACTTAGCAGCTGAGCCTGTGCCAGGAAAGGCTAAGTTCTGGCAAAGTCAAGAATAAAAATGTCCTTCAGAGCAAGTATGTCCAATGCTCTGTTAGAGCTGAAGTACACCATCTCTGGAGGGTTCTGTGTCACTGTTTGATGCTAAATCCACAACATGTACAGCTCCTTTTTGACAATGAAGCTCTCCCTGATCACATGATAGTGAAGCAGATATGGTTGTCCCACTAGTTTCAAGCCATCTCTTTTATTTTTACAATACAGTGTGAAAGAGAAGAGGAGGTAGAGGTCAAGCCTTCTTTCATCCTCTTCCCCTTCCCTCCCCAGATATTTATGTGAAATGAACTATGGCTTTTTTTTTGAAATAAAAGCTTGTTTAAAAAAAGAAAACCTAATAGACGGAGTAAAGAGCTGAACAGAGGTTTCACAGTGAGGAATAAGATGGCTGAGAAACATCTTAAAAAGTGTTCCATTCATTATAATTAAGGAATTGCAAATATAAACCACTCTCAGATATCATCTCACTCTGAATAACTGGCTAAGATCAAGACACAAAAGATACCAAATGCTGAGAGGTTGTGGAGAAGGGGAAACACTCATCCACTCTGCTGGGAATGTAAACTTGTACAACCACTGTGGAAAGCAATGTGGAGAATCCTTAAAAGACTCAAAATGAGCCTACCACCTGACCCAGTCATCAACTCCTGGGTAGATATAACCCACAAGACTCACCTACCCCAAAGAATACATGTCCATCTCGTTTTTTGCAGCTCTCTTCCAATAGTGAAGAGCTGGAACCCAATCCAAATGCCCCTCAACGAAAGTGGATAAACAAAATGGTGGATACTCTAACAATGGAGTACGAATTCAGTAGTGTAAAAAAAAAAAAAGAATGACTCATGAACTTTGCAGATAAATGGATGGAACTCGAAGCCATTATGCTAAGTGAAGTAACACAGCCCCAGAAAAACAATGAATGGTTTCCCTCGTTTGTGGATGCCAACACCAAATCCCCAGATGAAAGGCAAGCTGATCAACACTATTATATTTCTGTTTATCTGAAAGCAACTATGTTGTTAGAATGTAAATCTCTTAACAGGTTCTAGAATCAACCCACCACTTACTTTCAGACTCTGTAGTTACTGTATATGGGTAGAAAGTAAGTATTCATATTTTAGAGTAATATAAAATTAATGGAGGAAAATGTGAATTCCTAGACATGCAAAAAAAAAAAAAAGACTAAGAGAAAGATGCAGGACAATTATGACAGAATGCATGATCTGGGGTGAGGGAAGGGAAAGGGGAATATGTCTAAATTGTACTTTAAAATGATGTGTGAAATACACAAAACATCAATAAAAGCATTATTAAAAATAGTAAGAAAAAAGATCCAATAAGTTCAGTGCATTAAAAAAACAGTCCTTATCCTGGCTATCTTGTGGACATCTGCCTATTACACTTCCGATGGATTCAGCGCCCCCAGAGCCCATACTGGCCTTCGCTGTCATCATATAGAACTTGACATAGGCTCTTTTCATGTGGTTATGGAGAAAGAGCCATGGGGGGAAGAAGATATTCAAAACTACCAAGTTCAATGTGTAGCTGACTTCAGAATGAATAAGTTCAACAAAGGCATCCACGTTCGGTGCTGTGAACATAGTCAAAGGTAAGGGTGTAAGGACTTAGAAAACTCCTGCTAAGTTATGCAGCAGCCAGGACAGCTATCTTTTGAAAAGATCTAAACAATTAGACAAAGATACATAAGCAAGGTCTGGCTACCTGGCAAGGAGTATGGGTGGCAAGGATCTAGGAAACTCTCTAATCTGCTAGTCTACCAGTGCACTCTCTAATGATAATTAGAGACTGTAGTGCAGGTTTTTGTATTCAATTCTCACATTAGTTCAGCAAAAGGATTGAATATCAGCTGTCATCCAGGCAGTAGGAGGTGAAGTTTCTTGGATACTGTCTACACCAGCATTCAAAGCTTAACAGTCCCTGGAAAGCACTGCCTGTGAGTTCAATGAATACTCCCGTGGGAGCTCTGAGGCCCCATTCCCTAGGGCGGCTCTCTGGGTCCTATGGATACACCTCACCCCACTCTTCAGATGGTAGTGAAAGCCAGGAAACAAAGCTGGGATTAGACATCTGGAAAATAACTACTCCATGACTGAACCAAGGATGACTAATCAGAACTGAGACTTGAGACTATGAAAGAGCTGATAATGAGGGTTCTAGGATCATCTTTTCCTAGTTGGCTGTCCTGCATCCACTATGAAAGTATTCCATGGGTCAATTATACTACTATTTCTGAGGACCTGAGTTAAATTGGCAAATATAAACTGATTACTTGCTAGCTGCTACACATGTAGAAATGAATAAGACAAAGGCCCAAACCTTGACAGGATTACATTCTGGGGCAGAAGAGAAATCACAGAAAATCAAATACGGTGGCTCCTTGGTATCTGTCTGTATGGTCACAGCTTCGAAATTTGGTATCTACCTTATAGATACCAAAATCAATGGATGCTCAAGTTCTCTATGTAAAATGACACAGTTTATTCATGTAACCTGTGAGCATCCTCTCTTGTACACTATAAATCAATTTATACTGATTATAATGACAAATGAACTATAAATGCCACATAGTTTTCTACTATTTTATATTATTATGAATAATAACAAGAACATAATTTGCACATGTTCAGTATAGATGCATCCATCATAGGCTAATTGCATACTACACACACAGTAACAATGTTTCTGTGAATCTATACCATTCAGTGGCCTTTCATTATCAGAAGAATATTTGAGAGTGATGGGATAGGGAAATAAGGGATTTGGATCCATGATAATTTATCTGAGGTAGAGATATTTCAGCAAAAATGAAGAAGCCAGTTCTGGGAATATCAAAGGAAAGAAAATAAAAGGGGTAAGCATGAAAAAAAAAACCTTTGTGCATGAACAAAAATAATAAGACCTTTGTTTTAAGAACAGAGAATTAAGATAGGTAAGGTGAATGAAATCAAAGCAGAGATCATGTAAGTAAAGAATTTGCTTCAAGTCTAAATAAGATGATGTCCTTTGGCTGACAATTCAAAAAGTTTGCTGCAGGAAGTCTGGTTGAGTGTGCAGCCTGGGTACAAGAACACAGTGCATCAAGCACAAGCAGTTCCCACTGGTGGTGGAGGTCTTGGGGTTCAGTGTGTAGGATGAGGATATATGGAAGAGGGTCCAATGTCCACTGGAAGCTGGAATGAGGGGAAAGCCGAGCTAAGAGCAACTTCTAGGCATGTGCCCTGTACCACTGAATAAACACAGGTGTTTCTTATAAAACAGAAACGGTCATAAAGGAATCAATGTCAGATGGTGGGAGGGAGGGGTAGTAGATGGTAAATAAGACACCTTTGGTCAAGAGCTTACTGTAGAAGTGTTAAATCTGAAATGACCATTAGACATTCAAGTAGAGGGGTTGAATTATGAGTATAAACAGGCTCAGAGTTTCAAAGGAGAGACCCAGGCAAATGCCAAGCAGTAAGAGATGTCAATGAACTCAATGGCATTTAAAGCCTGGAGTTAGGGAAGACTTAGCGGATGGCTTATAAAGGAGACTGATGCCCACATCTGTTGGCTGTATCAAATTTAGCTGTTGAAAGAGAAAAATAAGCAAACAAAAGAAACTGAGTTCAACTTAAGGCTAAGGAAATAATTGTGATGTAAACAATTGCCCATGTCGTTACATCATGTCTGATGCAACAAACAACCATGCCACTCCAATGTTTCATAAGAATTAAATACATTAGCAGTAAAACCAACTTTAGAAGTGTACACTTCAGTGATTACGATCTCTTGGTCATGATACACAGTGGCCCTTATTGACAACTCGTAATTTTTCTGTATTTCCATTCACTCACTCATAGATCAAACTGTTATTTATGTGATGTGTGCAGCTGTGAATGTGAAGGGCGACTAAGCTAGGACCAACAGCAATTCTTACCTCTAAAATATACAGTGATCATGTACCTCCCTGTTCTAGTTTATCTTCCATTTCTGTGACAAAACACTCTGACCAATTCCAACTTGGGCAGGAAAGGGTTTATTCAGCTCACATCTCCTGGGTCACAGTTCACCACTCAGGGAGCCTAGGGTAAGAATTCAGGGCAGGAACCTGGAGGCAGGAGCTGAGGCAGAGGCCATGGAGGAATGCTTCTTACTGGCTTGTTCCCCTGGCCTGCTTTCTTATACTGTACACAACCTGCCCAGGGGTGGCACCACCCGTAGTGGGCTGGGCTCCACAATCAAGATAATACTCCACAGGCTTGGCCACAGGCCAGTCCAATGAAGCCAATTCCCCAATTGAGACTCCCTCAACCCAGGTGTGTCAAGTTGACACTAAAGCTATCTAGCACAATATGAAGTAAATCCCTCAGAATCTGAGGGTTCAAAGTCCTCATCATCATGGTTCTCCCACACATCTCCATCCCAAGTTTCAGGGTTCCACCCTTTCCCCACCAGTGCTCTCACTTTGACTGCTGACACTCTTCATGGCTGGGAATTAGATTTTCATTGTAAATCAGCCAAACATATAATAAGGGCTCCAGCTTGATTTTGAGCCGCTTTAGCTCTTTGGCTGCTGGAAAGAAGATTCTCTCTTCCAGGGCACAAAATGTTGCGAATCTGGAGCTGGTAATTTTATCACTGAGCTCCTTATCTTCCTCTATCACTTTATCCAGAGATGCTAGGAGCAACCAGCCAACATCATTATTTTCCTTATTTTTCTGCAATTTCTCAAATGTTTTATATAGAGAGTCAGTAAATTCCTTGCTCCTCACAAGAGACAAGTTAGGTGAGTCAAATGGATCTGTCTTCATAATTACATCAAATAGTCTGCACCAAGGATTATCATTCCTCTTCATGCCACCAGGAGAGCCTTCAGTAACTCTAGGCTTCATTAGGTTGGAGAGCTGGCTCCAGAAACTACCAAGCCCACTAAAGAAATTCATCCTTTCCATTCTGTTTCTCTAGAACCCCACTCTCAGTACCACAATCTGTATTAGTCAGGGGTCTCTAAATAAACAGAATCAATAGAATGAATATATCTATATACAGATTTATTAATTTGCTCATGAGATAGATGCCAAGGAGTTCAACAATAGCCGTGCCACACTGGAGAGGCTGAGAATCCAGGGAACTGCTCAGTCCATGAGCCTGGATGTCTCAGTAGTCCCAATCAGGTGCTGAAGGCCCGATGGATTCCAGGAGATCTGCCCGTCTCAATATATTCTGGGATCCAAAGAGTTGATCACAGCAGCAAGACAAACTCACCAGTGAGAGGGAGGCAAGCCACAGGAAAAAGGGACCAGCTCCCTCTGCCATGGCCTTTTATACTGGCTCCTGGCAGAAGGTAACACCTACATTTAGGGTGGGCCATCTGGCTTGAGGTAGTCCAATCTGAAGATCTTTTTCTCTTATTTGTTCATCCCTAGTCTGGTCAAGTTGACACTTAGGATTAACCGTCACTCTCCCTAAGCCCTTTATTATGTCCAACTTGATTTAATCTTCATACTGGTCTTCTGAAATAAGCATTTTATAATTACTTAACTATAAGAAATATTTTTAAAGATTACATATAACTCATAAATTAGACAGATACCTCAGTGTGAAGAAACATTGAAGTCAGTCCTTAGGAACACAGACTTAAAGAATCTCCAGCCTCCATGTCTAATTCTACTGCTATGTGATCTTGATCAAGGTAGTGAATCAATCTTTCTAGGCCTTAGCTCCCTTATCAGCGTCATGGTAGCACTTCTTCCATTATACAGTTGTTATGCTGAGTGTCTTTGAAACACCTTGAAGAGTATCTGGCACATGGCGAACACTTAAAGGAAGACAGGAAACATTACTATCCAATTGAGAAGCAAAACATTAGAGAGGATAAGACTTCATACTTCATAGAATTACCTATAAGGTTTAGAACAATGCACAGAACACACATGTTCAATGAGTGCTAAGTCATGCTCCCCATCTAGATACAGCCCAGCATCCTGTACATCCAAACTGCATTCTGGGCATCAGATAATAGCTGTTATAAAAATCAGAGTCCATGCTCTTAGCTCAAATTTCACAAAATCCATACTTTGGATAATTTTATGAATCAAATCTATAAATATTTAGAGCCTAGCTTGACACTAATCACCATCAACGCTTTCAATGCACGGCAGTAAATACCAGGAATTTTCATGAGGGTATTGTAAGTAGGACAGATGCTTTTGTCCATAAATCAGGCTGTGACCTCAATCATTAATAAACAAATCAGGGCCCATAGCAGCAAGAGAGTGTAAAGAGTAATTTGGTAAGGAATCCAATAAATTTTATCAACACAAATAATCAAAACTGAGAATTTATTCTTAATCCTGCCATGCTAATGGCTTCCTGTTAAAGGAAAAATGATTAAATCAAATTTGGCTTTAATTTGTGGAGGCTAGATGTAGTTTTCCCAATGTGATAAATTACTGTGAGAGCAAGTCAAATAATGTGAAATTTACTATGCGCCCCGCTGTTGCATGGAGAAGAATGAAATAAGAAACAACTTGGGAGCTGTTCAGTATAGAGTTTAGTGAACTCAAGAATTCAAACCATGCTGGGATCTTACAGGCCTCAAGGTGGCTCTGCTGGGGAAGGATGTCTCTTACACAAAGGCTGGTAGATGTCGCCAGGCCATGCCCTGGTCCACTGAAGGCTACACAAGACAGACCAAGTTTGTGATCACAGCATTCTGATGCCGGGAGAGATTGAGTGACTGCCGTGAGTGCTTGGGACAGAACTTAACATATAATGACTTGCTTTGCCCTCCATTAGTACCAGTGGGGAATGAAAACTAGAAATGGGGTGGAGAGAGTTAATGTATAAACACGGCAGTGCCCGTCTCTTGGTCTGCAGCTCTTTTAACATTCATAAAAAGCAATTTCTAAGGTGGTCCTTTCCCCCCAGTGATGGTCTTGTATCTACTCTTCCTCTTCCCAGCTAGTCTGCTCCCAACTTAATTTTTTATCCTGGTTAAACACTGGAGTGGAGTAGAGCATCTGCATTTCTAAGCTTTACATCTGTCTTGAAAAAAATTCTTTCATTGATCTTGTAATCTTCATCCTTTCAAGCTTTAAGAGGAATCAGTAGAGAATGCTATCTGTATTTTTCCATCAGGAAAAAAGAAATATCATAAACAAGAAGGCAGGGATTTAATTGAAAACTACAGCAAAAGAAAGTTGAAGCAGCTGAGATGAGAACAGAAGGAAAGGTCACCGGGGGCGATGAAGGGTCACAGCTGAAAGAAAGAGGAAGTTAATCAGAGTGACTCTGGAATGGAAACAGTCATTTCATCTGTCATAAAATGCTGGCCCACCAGTCGCTGGCACAGGGTAATTAAGGAG
This sequence comes from Rhizomys pruinosus, assembly GCA_009823505.1. Lineage (NCBI taxonomy): Eukaryota > Metazoa > Chordata > Mammalia > Rodentia > Spalacidae > Rhizomys > Rhizomys pruinosus. Next base: position 1,703,327 of record VZQC01003255.1, on the reverse strand, counting down.
TAACTCTCCAAAAAGAAAAATAAAGCTATTTTTATAAGACAAAACTGATGGGTGGATCCTCAGCCCACCTCGTTCTGCCTCTGACTTTCATGTTACCTGAAAATATTGTTAAGAACATCAGCAGGTGAAGCTCAGCAGGGCCAGGTGATATTTGTGCTGAACTGAGCTGATCAGGCCAGTGACTGCTCAGGGAACAGTGGAGACTGAACTGACACTGTCGATGCTCCTGGGGTAGAGAAGACCCACACAACAGTGTAAGCTATTCAGTCTAGGAACAGTCTATGGAAGAAGGGATCACATTTCCAGGAGATGTGCCAAAGGTCAGAGCTTTAATCATGAAAAGAAAAGACTGTTGTCCATCCTTCCCATGCCTGCCCATGCCAACAGGGCATCTTTCACAAGTCCCACTCAGAATGGAGACCAGCAAGATCTAGGAAAGAGCTACAAAGAGGGAGGGTCTGAGTTCAGACTTCAAACTTGGAACATTGACTGGTTTAAGTTCATATAGCACAGATACAAGCAGAACCAATACCCGAACACCAATCCTTTGTCTTAGTTCAGGGCCATTTGATTATGGAAGAAGCCCAAAATATATTTCTAATCTTTGAACTGGACATCAGGGCAATAAATGGGTCTTTCTTGAACTCATTCAGCAATTCCATATTAGCTTAATTTACAAGAAAATGCACCAGCACCAGCCAGTGGCATTTGAGTCTCTTCCAGCACACATAATTTCTCTAAGCTAATTAAGTTCAGACCTGAAATCACCTCCATCTTCTATCCAGTCTCACACTCACATTCCTTCTGATGTAGAAAAATATATCCTTGTATAATCTAATGTCAAGAAATGCAGATAATTCATTAGCTTTTTTTTCTTTATACTATTGCATACGAGAAGCTAAACCAGTGCTTTGATTTTTTTTTGTTGTTCAGAGTAAAATGATTAGATAAAAAGTGGAATTTTGTAGTATTGAATTATATAACCGTGATAACTTACTTTATGTTGTTTGGGTTCAAAAGGCACCAAGCCAATGTTGCCCTATGCCAAAAATTCAAATTGACTGATGGCATTGTATGTTTATTTCACTTCTGTGACCAAATCTTCAGATGGCATAGTCTCCATTCTCCCAATGGCTTTATAAATGTGTTGTTGGATTGATTTGGAATATAGAAGAGGTCTCTGGCAAACACAATTCATACTTTTGTAGAAAGCTAACTAGAAACTTGGATTTTAAATATCTGGATAATCCATACTAAAGTCATTCCAAAATCATAAGATTTTTCAGTGACTATATAACATACTGCATCCACTTTATAATATAATTTAATAGTTTTTAATAATATAATTTAAGCACATGTTTTTGGGCAAATTTGACCTTTTTCTCTTAAGATCAATTTTCCCTATAAACCAGTCTTTGTGATGTCAGAATCAGTAATACGATTATGCAGAATAAAAAAATAATGTTTGCAAAGGTGAGCTGTAGAAACCTGAGATGGTTCCTTTTCTGATAAATTAGAGAAATAATAAAATTTAAAGTTTGGGAACTTGAATTATGACCTTGAATCAAGTTACAGCTGCCATTAACAAACAGACTGAAGCACTTTGTAGTGGACTTCATATCTAAAGAATAATCAGGAAAATCCTTTCTATGTCTTCTCTGAAGTTTCTTCTTACATAATGGTGTTACACAGAACTGGAAAGTTAGAACATGGAAAGTTGAGATGGTGTTAACTGCAAAAAGAGCAAACACAACTTTCTTTTAAAATCAGAAGCATTCAATACCTTCTAGAAAACAGTAAACATAATCTTTATTTAACATCAAGGGCTTCCAGAAAATAGAAATCCCCTTAGCTTCAATGTGCTTGCTTCATTAAGTCTCCTAAGTACGCTTCCCTCTTTTTTTTTTTTTTTTGGTGTTTTCAAGACAGGGTCTCCTGTAGCCCCAGCTGTCCTGGAACTCACTCTGTAGACCAGGCTGGTCTTGAACTCACAAAGATCCACCTGCCTCTGCCTCCCAAGTGCTAGGATTAAAGGCGTGCACCACCACGCCCGGCTAGTACGCTTCCCTCTTAATCTGGAACCACTGAGTTTTCCAATCATACCTTTTAAATTATCATAGAAGCAACTATACTTCTTCAGCTTCTGGAGCTCTGTTATAGCCTCACTTAGAATTATCTTACCCTGTTCATTCATCAATTAAACTTAGGTCCATGGGATAAAAATCCTCCTCATTATTTTCATCTCCTAGAAAGCCCTTCCATAGTTCCTCCTATGCTTCTCTTTTTGTATGTCCTGTAAGATTCCATCAAACCCAGAGAAATCAGATCACCTCTCCAAATTGGTTTAGGAGAATTTCTTCTTCCTCTGATGGTAACCAGTGAATAACTTAAACTGATTATTGTATTGTGTTACTGTTTTCCTTTCTGTGTCCTAGCATGGACAGTTTGCTCTTTAAGCCAATAATACCTCAGTTTCTAGAACTTGGAGAGATGTGTCTGTTATTCCTTCATTCCTCCAGTCCATAGTCCTAGAGTACAAACGGTGTTGTTCTAGACTTGGGAGTGATGTCAGAATAGGAATGTGCATATGAGATTCAGAGGACAGGTTCAGGAAGGCCACTCCAGTCAGCTTGTAGAAGGCGACAAGTCCAGAAATGCATTAACTCTGTATATTCTCATAGATAAAAGGAGAGCTACAAGTGCTGGGTGTGGTGGCAAATGCCTTTAATCCTAGCACTCAAGAGGCAGAGGCAGGCAGAACTCTGTGAGTTCAAGGCCAGCCTGAGCCAGCTGGGACTAGAGGGAGACCCTGTCTCAAAAAGCCAAAAAAAAAAAAAAAAAAAAAGAGGAAGCATTTTTCTGTAGCTCTCCTTTTTTAAAAATTTTCTTTTTTTAATTTTTAAGACAGGGTTTCCCTCTAGTCCCAGCTGGCCTGGGGCTCACTCTGTAGACCAGGATGGCCTTGAACTCTCAGAAATCTGCTGCCTGCCTCTGCCTCCGAGTGCTAGGATTAAAGGCGTGGGCCACCACACCTGGCCGAATGCTTCTATCTTAACTCCCCCTCCCAACACATACAAGAACCAGAAATTTTCAGAACAAGATAATTAAAGATCGCTTTTTTAAAAAGTATAAATTGGTGCATCTTTTAAGCTTAGTTTGAAAATTTTCACCAAACACAATTTTCTTGCTTGAAAACAGGCATCATTTTTTTTTTATTTCTGCCAGTCTTCTCTCATAAATGAGAATTGATTTGGCTTTCTAATTTTTGGAGCCATCATTCTCTAGTAATTACCCTTGGTTTTTTAAAAGCATGTGAGTGCTTTGCCTGCATGTATGTAAGTGCACCCATGGATGCAATGCCTACATAGTCCAGAAGAGGGTGTTGTGTCCAATGGAATTGGAGTTACCAACTATTGTGGGTGCTGGGAACTGAACCTGAGTCCTCTGCAAGAGCAGCCAGTTTGGGTAACTGCTGAGCCATCTGTACAGCCCCCACTATTGTTGCTTTTGGTGAGAACAGTTGAAGGCATTTTATGAGGTCTCAGGAAGCTCTTCTACCTGACCCCAAAGGCATGATGGCTGGGTCTCTGCTTATGAAAAAGTAATTCGATGTAGACAGTTGTGTTGCTCCCTCGAAATTCTATGCTGTCAAAATCTTGGTGGTGATCTCTACACTGAAGAAGACATGGCTCTCTAATAAAGGCTTTCCCTAAATCTAACATAAGTCATGGGGCAAAGTGTCTGCCATCTCCTTATTTCTTCTGGCATCATTTACTTCTATTAATAAAAAATTAATTTAATAGCTGGGCGTGGTGGCGCACGCCTTTAATCCTAGCACTTGGGAGGCAGAGGCAGGCAAATCTTTGTGAGTTCAAGTCCAGCCTGGTCTACAGAGTGAGTTCCAAGCCAGCTGGGGCTACAGGGAGACCCTGTCTCTAAAGGAACCCCAAAAAAATATTAATTTATTTTTCAAAAAATATTTATTCCATGTTTTGCAGAACCTTTTTCATGCTGATTATATGAACTTGGTTTTTGAACACCTGGATTGAGACTATGAAGTTATTATCTTGTTAGTTGCCTCTCAGTGCATGGATATTTTCATTTCCTGTGGACTAAAATGGTATCTAATATTTTTCAGTTTTCCTCATACAACAAAATCTACTTAATGCAATATTTTATATTCCCTCCAGGGGTGTGCCTTTATGATCATGATTTTTAAAAATTACTTGTTCCTTTTCTCAATGCATTTCATAGCCTGGGGAGAGAGTTTATCTTGCCATATGCTCACCAAATCACTTCAGCTTCCAAGTTACTTGTTTGCAAAGCTTGACTTTTGGGGTCGCTTGTTTTGTTTTGTGTATGTGGAACTGTTAAATGGTCTAAAAAGAAAGAAGAGAAAGAATAAATAAACAAGAAAGGCATTTAAAATATTTATTTGTTAACAGTTGTGTGTGGCTCACGCCTGGAATCTCTGCAATCTAGAGGAAGGCTGAAGCAGGAAGATCTGGAATTCATTGTTTCCCTTAGATACAGAGTGAGTTCAAAGTAGCTCAGACTACATGAGACCCTCTCTCAAAAGAAAAAAAAAATGTGGGGGGAGGACATCCCTTACCTGTCAACATGTACCTTATCCGAAACTCACATTGCTGGAACCAAACATTATTCCTGAGGTGTTTTGTTTTTGTTTTGTTTTTTATTTGATTGGTTGTTTTTCTTTTTGCTTTTGTTTTCTGTTTTCCACAGAACATGTGGGTATTCTATGTTCTGTTATGACAGGCAGGGAACAAAATCTGGAATCAGAGGACCTGAATATCAGTTGAGATTTTGGCATATGGGCAATGAGATTTGCAAGCCACCAAACCCTTGGGCTAAGACATTTTCCAGACAGGGGAGCAATTCTTCATTTTATGGCATTTCTGCCAGAGGTAGAGATGAAGAAGGTGACTAGGGATGTGCTGGTAGTTGTCTGATTGTTAAGATTGTCATTGCTACTGTATTTTTGTAGAAAACCAAGATGATGCTTTTAGCCTTTCATATTTTTACTTGGGGATTCCTTCACTCTTCTGCCTTTTTCATGGATTACTATTCCTTTCTAAATGCACAGAAGAAATAAAATTCTGAATTATTTTGCATTCTAGCCACAGTTATGAATATTATTAGTGCAAGCCTTCCATTAGATTGGCAATGACTGTTTTTTTTTTAACAAAATAAAGAAAAATCTTATAGTGTGCCAGGTATGAAGAGAATATGAGTGAAGAGTTGGAATCTGGCATGATCTAACAACCAGGAATAGAGAGGGTAGGGCCCCCCAGTGGCTCGCCGTGCCTTAAGCTTACATAGTAGATTAACAGAGTCTGGGAGAACAGCAATCAGAACATAACAGATGGCAGAGACCTGACAAGTTATCCTAGTACAGGAGGTAAACAGTGATGGTGGTGTATCCGAGTGTGCCCAGACTTGGAATACAAATGAGAAGCAAGTAAACCTGACAAACAGGTATATACTGCTCTTAATTTATGCCTCAGAAGAGAGATTTTTAATGAACAATCAAAAATCCAATAGGATGAACTCGTGATTAACTGTAAACGCAGAGCAGGAGATATGTGGATAATATAATTTCAAAAATAAACAACTATAAAAGCTGCTATATGAAATTTAAAGGCAAACCCTCTCTCATAAGACAGCATAAACATACTAAGATTCATGCTCAGCTCTGAAACTTGAAATCAGATTATGCATGTTACTAGTGACTCAAATTCTACATGGGAGGCATTTTAGATTGCTATGTATAGAATTTGGCTTCCATTTTTATCTTTCTCTTAATTGTTAGTTTTATTAAAATATGGATTCACAGATTTTTAATTGGCATTTCATCTGTGAAATAAATCACTGATTTCAGTGCAAACTGCTAGGAATTAATAATAAAACCTTGAAAAACCTGAAAAATAGTGGTCAGAAAACAAGAATTTAGTCTTCACACTGCCCTTAAGTTGGAACACGGCCTTGAAGAAGTTTTTCCAGCTACTTGAATTCTTCAACTACAAGGTTTCGTTTCACACTTTTTTTGAGAATGAGGAAGACTAACAAGTGTTATTTAAGCTTCTCAGCCATTGAGAAGCAAGGACACAGTTCAAGCCTACCTGTCTCTACAGAGGCCATCTCTAGGTTCTGCTCTATTTAGGAAAATGGCTAAAGTCATAGTATACTTACCTTGCAAAACAGGTACAGTAGCACTCATAAGGAAGTGCCAGCACCAGGGAGATGAAGGCAGGGAGATCTGGAACTCAAAGTCATCCTCAGTTACTTAGGGAGCTCTAGGTACCTGTGATACACAAAACTCTGTCTCAAAAAAAAAAAAAAAAAAAAAATACAAAATACCAGGGACTTGACTTTGCATGCCTGGGATAAAAGTTTATAAGTTGCTACTGAGGAATCTTGAGTAGCAGAAGATGTTCAGAATCAATTAACATTTGAGAGGTCAGTGTGCATAGAATATGGTGAATGGAGGGGCTGGAGAGATGGCTCAGCAGTTAAGAGCGCCGACTGCTCTTGCAGAGGACCTGGGTTCGATCCCCAGCACTCACATGGTGGCTGAGAACCGTCTTTAACTCCAGTTCCAGGGGAATCCGATGCCCTCTTCTGACCTCCACGACATTGCATGACACGGGTGCACAATCCTACATGCAGACAGTACATTCATACACATACAAAAATAAATTAAAAAATTAAAAAAAAGAATATGGTGAATGGAAAAGACCGAGAAGAGACAGAAGAAGCAACTTGGAGAATGTCATAGTCACACTCAGCAGGGTGTCTGGAGAACGATGGTGTCCTGTAATTCCAGAAAATGAAAAAATGAAAATGATAATCCAAGTAATTTCTCCCCACAGTTTAGTGTTCTGCTTTCATAAAGTTTTTAGCATCCATCAAAACATGAAAAATGTTTGAACTGAATGCATCTTTAACCTGGTTTACTCATTATACAAAGAATGTGTGTATTATACCTTCTGACATGTACAATTTTTATATTTTTATCTATGAGTTCAAAAGTACATTTCAAGCTCAGAATGGTGACATACTCCTGTAATCCCATCACTCAGGAGCCAGAGGCAGGAAGACCTTGAAATCACAGCTGGGCAAGCCTACATAGCAAGAACCTGTCTCAAAAAGAAATAGGAAATCCTTATATAAAATAGCATGCATGCTGAGATACTTTAGGTTTTTGAATTATAATTTCATCTGTTTGTAATTTGTTGTTCTTATAGTGAATGAGAAAAAAATTGGAGAGAAAAAATAAAATATCATTTTGAGAAATAAATCATACATTTTTCTCCCCCAAAAGAGAGAACATTTTAATGAAAAAGATTTGGGATCAAAGATGTTGAGATGGATTTACCAGTAAGTAAGGAGCTGGTTTGGACAGCTCTGTAACCAAAGGAGTTGGGTCAAATTGAGAGATGAGAATTTAACTAATGCAGGAAGATGGGGGTGACGGTAACGTTGTCCTGAATCTTCAAAGTGTTGACTTCATAGAGAAGGACTGAGTTTGAAGCAGGTGTCTCTGAGAGTAAGGGAGCCTTTGTTAGGAATGTTGTGCTTAGCTTGAGAGCCCAGGGTCCATAAACCCAATAGCCACCTGAAGTCAGCAGCTTTGGGTTCTTGTCCAATGAATTTGAAGTATGAAATTTAAAGTCCACAGAGAATGAGTTTAAGAATGAAGGATTTTATTATGCAAATCTTAGGAGGGCGAAAGAAGGTGGAGCACCTACTCAGCAGGTGGGGTCTTTGGAAGTAGGATACCATGCAGTCTCATTACTCAAGAGTTAATAAGGATTTAGTGGAAGGAAGAGGAAGAGAAGGAAGAGGAAGAGGAGGAAGAGGAGGAGGAGGAGGAGGAGGAGGAGGAAGAAGAGGAGGAGGAGGAGATGAGATGGTCAGTCCAGTCCTCATTCTAGGTGTCCAGGTACCTCGAGGTCCTAGTCATGACCTCATTAATGGTTTCTAGGAATGAGGTGCTCCTTTGAGGAACAGATAAAGAAACATGAACAAAAAAAGACCCCCTTCCTGTAATATTCAGAGACATCTTTGGCTTAGATATTTCTGGCATCTTCGGCCCCAGACAAGGGTAAGTCCAGTGGCAGGTCCAAGGCCATACCAGCTCTTAGCCAAGAAAGAAACTGGTTGCTTTTCTTTGGGGTCTTTTTACCCTAAGCTGCCTAAGCAGTTTCAACCTGCTGTTCTCATCAAGTTGATGGCAGAATCAGAGCTTCCGAGGTATGAGGAGGGCCAGGGTGACTGGCAGAACTGAGGAAACCCTCAACACAATGTAATGTCCACTTTCATTAAAATGCCAGACACTTAAGAGAATAGTATGTTGGGAAGGCTTCAGTTCACTTCCATAAGTGGGGAAGCAACCTGTGTAGGCCCTGAGTTCTCTGAAGGTGGGCTATACACAGCCCAGGGACAAGGGGGTAGCATTGAGAAACAGTCCCCACCTTCTGTATGAATTTACTACCCTGTAGAATGACAGGATTATAAGATTATAATGATCCCAGAATAGACATTGCATTGAAACTTTCCCCAATTTCAGAGAGTCATGAACATTGTATTTTCTTTCTAGTCAGAAAACCCTTTATGCATAACTTTTATTTTTCCTATCTGAACCAACAAGTTCCATATGTAAGTTGACTGAGTGGGATTCTAATCTGCCCTTTTGTTTAAATAAAAAAAAAAATCCAACAAAATCACCTTTCTTTTTATGAAGTTTACTTATAGTTCCAGGCTTCTATTTGAGTGGCAAAGTGCCCCTGGAAAGGTCAGGGGTTTTGTGTTGTTGTTTTGCAGGGCAGAGGACACTCAGTGGACCAAACTTCTAAATATGCACTACTGTGTTTGTCTATGACACCTTTTATTCACTTGTCTCTAATACATGGAATAACAAACATCCACTAACTATATAATGTGATTAGAAGAAAAAAATGTACAAAGACACAGGAAACAATCCCCGTTCTTCACTAGAATAAGAAAGGCAGAGGCCGAAATACACAGAACACATTAAAAATGCCTTAAAGTATTGCTGACACTGTGGAGAGGAAATACTCTGGATCTGAGCTGGGAAAACTCATGGATTTCCGGGTTCTTTTGCAAACTTTGCCCTTTTCTCATCTTTTCCTGGTAAATGTCTTCATCTCCTTTAGTATCTTTGTTAGTTGGAGTTTTCTAGAGAGACACAACCAAGTGAGTGATTATTTATTATGAAAAGGGATTTATTAGACTGGCTCACACAGTATGGGCCAGGTAGACTAACAATGGCCGCTGCTTACCGGAGAGACTGGGAACTTAAGAGATGTTCGGTACTTAAGGCTGAATAGCTCAGCAGTCCCAAGCTGGCTCTGAAGATTCCTGGAGACCCACAGGTCTTCAGTGCCCTTTGAAAGGCTGAAGGATCTGCATCCCATTGTCAATGAAGGATAGTGGCAGCAGCAACCAGACACACACACTCACCAGAAGGAAGCCAATAAAGGCCACTAAGCAATGCTGCTTTTTCCTGACACCTGGGTTGGATCTTGGCTGCCAGAGGTGCTGCCCACTCTGACCCATGCTAGAGTAAGATAGGGGCTTCCAAATTTCCTTCTCACGTATAACATACAATGTGTGGGAGCTTGTCTTGCTATGAACAGGTACAGCGTGGTCTTGGGAAGGGAAGGGGAGCACAGTAACCACCTGCAGCCGCTGCAGAAAAGTGAGCCCTCAGCGCAGAGGTCAATCGGTTAATTCCATAACCCAACCTAAGAGGTACTTCCAACTCAGGTCCTTAGCCTGGGAAAACAGAACGTTTTCTGTCTTGGCCGTGCTTTCCCACTTGCCCAAAGACCGCTGGCCTCTGGGCAGGAATTTCAAGCTGATGGCTGATCTTTAGCCTACACTTACTCACAATTCACTTCACAGCTGGAGATCTGATAGATCTCCTTCCAGTCCCACATGAGGGGCTTGCCAGGTTGGTGGTCTGATGGACTGCAGTCCAACCCACTGGCCATGACACTTGAAATTCAGGCCTGCTTGGGCCTGTAAGTGTGCAGAAATAATGGCTGGGAATTCTGTGTAATGATGATAATGGATAATTCGCTTTATTGCCTGCTGAAACTCACTTTTATAAGCAAAATGATGTCAGTTCCCAGAGCCAATCACAGACAGACCCCCAGTTCCGTGCCACTGCACACTGCTGCTCAGCTTAGCATTCTGTTCCTGGGCCACATTTCTTGCTCTTTCTTGGGGCAGGGTCAGAGAAATCCCATGACTCCTACATGGTACCCTGAGGTGTGCTAGCTGAGAACTAGTCCCCACTTCAAATTGGGTCTTCCCACAACAAATGTATTTGATATGCATGTCATATGTTATATACTGTAGCACAATTCTATCTTATTAGGTACAGTGCTCTTCATCATATATCTTTTATATGTCTTATGTCTACTTTAGTAGAGATAATGTTATACATATATTTTCTCAGTATAACACACTTTCTAGAACACTGTAAGTGTTTTTGAAATGTTTATAGCATAAATATAGACCTTGTTTAATTGATTTTCAAGAATGGGCCAGACCACTGCAACTAAGATGGCAGGCAGGGAACACCAAGAAATTAGAATATGCCTAAGAACATGGAGCACATGTAAGAAATGAGTGAAGCTCAGACTTTTTCTCCAGACTTTGATTCATATATATGATCAGAATGATAGAGTATTTACCCATACTGAAATGTGAAACTTCAGTTACTAAAAGAAATATGAAATATATTATACATTATATAATATATGCATAAATATTTCACATAAATCCATTCATGTAATATGGGCAGTTGAGCAAATTTTATCTTTATTCAAGATAGCATGGGCAATATTAAAGTTAGAACTACATCTGTTATTCCGTGTCATACAACTTACATAGACATGAAATATTCTCTCTCAAAAACTCTCACCAAGGGCTCTAGAGATGGTTCAGCACTTTAGAGTACTGAACTTTCTTGCAGAAGACTCAGGTTCAAGTCTCGGCACCCACATGACAGCTAACAACTATCTGTAACTCTAATTCCAGGGGATCAGACAACCTCTTCTGTCCTCTGCATGACACTGGTGCACTTACAATCATGTGGGCATAGCATCCAGACACATAAAATAAAAATAAATTACAAAAAACAGTTGGGGAATTCAGGGTTGGAAAGATGACTCAGAGGTTAAGAGGACTGATTGCTCCTGCAGAGGTCCTGGGTTTGATCCCCAGGACCTACATGGTGAATAACAACCATCTGTAACTCCAGTTGCAGGGAAATCTGACATTCTCCTTGACCTCCAAAGGCATTACATGACATGGATACACCTTCCTACATGCAGGACTCAAAGACAAAAACCACATGGTCATCTTAATTGATGCGGAAATGGCCTTTGATAAAATTCAACATGCCTTTATGTTTAAAGTCCTAGAGGTAATTGGACTGGAGGAAAAATTCCTCAACATAATTAAAGCTATATACAACAAACCCACAATGAACATCATTCTAAATGGAGAAAAATTAAAAGCATTCCCCTTAAAATCAAGAACCTGGCAAGGCTGCCCACTATCTCCACTTATTTTCAATATAGTGATTGAAACTCTTGCTAGAGCAATAAAACAAGAGAAGGAAATCAGTGGAGTATTAATTGGAAAAGAGGAGGTCAAACTATTGCTTTTTATGGGTGACATGATAATATACCTAAGGGATGCCAAAAATTCCACCAGAAAACTCCTAGAAACAGTTTCAGTTTCAGTAAAGCAGAAGGTTACAAAATTAATTAATTTACAAACATCAGTAACCTTTCTGTATGCCAATAACAAGCAATTGGAGAAGGAGTACTTGGAAAACCTCCCATTCACAATAGCCTCAAAAAAATATATCTGGGAACTAACGTGACTAAAGACTTTAAAGAGCTCTACAATGTAAATTTTAAATCCTTGAAAAAACAGGTTGAGGAAGAAACCAGAAAATGGAAACATCTCCCATGCTCATGGACTGGAAGAATTAATATAGTAAAAATGACCATCCCATCCAAAGTAATATATAGATGCCATGCAATCCCAGCCAAAATCCTCACAACTTTTTTCACAGAATTAGAAAAAAAAATCCTTAAATTAATATGGAAAAACAAAAGGCCCCAGGGAGCCAAAGCAACCCTGAACAAAAATAGTAATGCAGGGGGAATTACTATACCAGACTTCAAATTGGAACTTGAGTACATGGAATTTCAACCACTTGATATTTGACAAAGGGGCCAAGAACACTCAATGGAGGAAAGGCAGTATCTTCAGCAAATGGTGCTGGCAAAACTGGATCACCACTTGTAGAAGAATGAATACCCCCCCAACATTTACATTATACAAAAGCCAACTCTAAATGGATCAAAGACTTCAATGTGAAACCTGAAACTCTGAAAATGTTAGAAGAAAACATTGGCAGTAACCTACAAGATATAGGTGAAAGAAAAGATTTTCTATATCAGATAGTAGTTATGTAGGAAGTAAGATCAAAAATCAACAAATGGGACCTCATTAAACTAAAAAGCTTCTGTGCAGCAATAGAAATAATCAAAGAAGTGAAGAGAAAACCCACAGAGTGGGAGGAAACCTTCACCGTTGACACAACTGACAGGTTTAACATCTAGAGTATATAAATTACTCAAAAAAACAAAGGATAAAGAAAAAAAAAAAGACCCAATTAAAAGATGGAGTAAAGAGCTGAACAGAAACTTCTCAACAGAAAAAGTAAAGATGTCTGAGAAACTTCTTAAAAATGTATTCAACATCAGGCAGAGGCCGGTGGATCTAGGCAGAGGCAGGCAGATCTTTGTGAGTTCAAGGCCAGCCTGGTCTATGGAGTGAGTTCCAGGATAGCTGGGGCTACAGGGAGACCCTGTCTTGAAAAGATATATAAAAAAAGTGTTCGACATCATTAATAATTAAGGAAAAGCAAATTAAAACCACTTTAAGATTTCATCTTACCCTAGTAAGTCTGGCTATGATCAAGAAAACAAATGATACCAAGTGCTGGAGTGGTTGTGAGGAAAGGGGAAGGCTCATTCACTGCTGGTGGGATTGCAAACTCCTGTAACCCCTATGAAAAGCCGTGTGGAGAACTCTTAAAAGATTAAAAATAAACCTACCATTTGACCCAGTCATACCACTCTTGGGTGAATACCTAAAGGATTCCCTCTATAGCAGAGATACATGTACAATCATTTTTTTAAATTTTTTTTATTATTAATTTTTATTTATTTCTGTATGTGTATGGATGTACTGTCTGCATGCAAGTCTGTGCACTCGTGTCGTGCAATGCCGCGGAGGTCAGAAGAGGGTCTCGGATTCCCCTGGAACTGGAGTTCTCCTGGAATTGGAGTTTCAGACGGTTCTCGGCCGCCATGTGGGTGCTGGGGATCGAACCCGGGTCCTCTGTAAGAGCGGTCGGAGCTCTTAACCGCTAGGCCATCTCTCCAGCCCCATGTACAATCATTTTTATTGCTGCCGTTTTCACAATAGTGAAGAGCTGGAAGCAACCGAAGTGTCCCTCAACTGATGAGTGGATAATGAAAATGTGGTACACTTACACAATGGAGTTCTATACATCAGTAAAGAAAGACAATATTATGAAATTTGCAGGTAAATGGAGGGAACTATAAGCTATTATGTTGTGAAGTAACACAGTTTCAGAAAAACAAAGGATGTATGGTGTCCCTCATTTGTGGATCATAGCAACAAATCCCTATATGTAAGTCAAGGTGGGTATAATTTTTTAGTAAAAATAATACCACATTGACTGATATTACTATAGATATAGCTTGAAGTTTATGTCTCTATTCACTTCAGTCCTAAGATTTATGAGAAAGAATAAACCTCTTTTTAAAAAAAATACATCAAAACATACATCAACTTGCTACGTAATTAGGAATGTAAATTTAAAATTCTTTTTACCTGCATGCAAGTTTACTGTTAAACTATAAATCCCTAAATGTGTTTTGGAATTAACCAATAGTTTATTTTCAGACTTTGTAAACCTGGATTATGTGTGGAGTGTATAGATGTATATTTTGGAGTAATATAAAATTAAATGGAACAACTACAAAAAAGACCAGTTCAAAAAACAGACCAAAACAGTAAATTTCCACAATGAAAAAGTTAAATAAGACTGAGAAAAAGATGCAAGGCAGTATTTAGCATATATGGAAGAATGCATGAGTTCTGTGGGGATGGGGTGCAAGGATGGGAGAAGGGGACTATATTTAATTAAGAAATGTTGCATGAGGGGCTGGAGAAATGGCCTAGCGGTTAAGAGTACTGACTGCTCTTGCAGAGGATCCGGGTTCAATCCCCAGCACCCACATGGTGGCTGAGAACCGTCTTTGACTCCAGTTCCAGGGGAATCTGACACCCTCTTCTGACCTCCGTGGCATTGCACAATATGGGTGCACAAACCTGCATGCAGACAGTATATTCATACATATACAAGAATAAATAAAAATTAAAAAAAGAAATGTTTCATGCAATGTACAAAAGCTCAATAAAAATTAAGAAAAAAACAAAACAACAACAAAATAAAACAGTGGGGAATTCAGGGCTGGAGAGATGGCACAGAGGTTAAGAGCACTGACTGCTCTTGCAGAGGACCTGGGTTCAATTCCCAGGACCCACATGGGGGCTAACAACCAACCATTTGTCACTCCAGTTATGGGAAATCTGACACCCTCTTCTGACCTTCGAAGGCATTACATGTGTATGTACACCTACCTACATTCAGGCAATATACTCATACACACAAAATAAAAATAATAAATGAAATATTTTTAAAAACCTCTCACCATGGAGCTGGAAAGATGGCTCAGCAGTTAAGAGCACTGGCTGCATTTGCAGAGGACCCAGGTTCAGTTCCCAGCAACCACAATGCAGCTAACAACTCTTCATAAGTCCAGTTCCATGGGATCCGATGCCTTCTTCTGGCTTCAAGACCATTACGAAACACAGGTACACTTATATACATGCAGGCAAACACTCACACACATAAAATAAAAATAAGCAAATAAAAATTGAAAAACCCTTTACCACTATACAATTCAACCCCCCCCAACCAGATTCCACAGAATGATCGAGATTAATGACATGTGTTGGTGAAATAACCAAAGACCTTCACTGTGTGGGGCAAGGGAAAGTATCCAGTAAGAGCCATGTTTAGGAGGTGAGAAAAACTAGTGAAGACAGAAGGAGTTGGAGTCGAGATAAACAGAATCATGAAATTTCAATGAAGCCTACGCTGAGAGGAAGAGTTCCAGGGAGAAGTGCCAAATGTCATCAAGTGGCTGCAGGTTGATAGGCTACAGAACTGAGGAAAAGGCACTGATGGAGTCCAAATGGAAAAAGACAACTCAGCAGAACAGGCACAGCATGGGACCGATGAAAAGGATCTCCAGAAGTGACGGCAGAAAGAAATCAGAGTAGGACGAGCCAGCCTCTGGGAGATGACCTCCATAGGTGTCAGCAGAGACAACAAGGTGGTATCTCATGGTGTTCGTGGGGTGAGTATCACACTGTTCAATGTCCTCAAGGTCCTCGGGTGTGCTATGAGATACACAGTTTGGACAACTTGGAAATGATCCACTCCGTTGACTATTTGTGCTCTGTACTTTATGAGTAAAAATGAGAAACGTTCTCTTACCCACATTTACTCATCTTACGAAAATATCATTAGGCAAGAAAAAGAAAAGAAACAAATAATTAAAAGAAAGCAAGAGTATAATTTTGAGAACAGAAACGATTACAATTCATTCTATTTCTTCCAATCTCTAGGAGGCCAAAATAATTTTACTGTTAACCTTTCAATTCTTCTCCTAGATGTAAGTGTCACAGGTCTGATTCTCCTTGGTTTCTGTACAGACTCATGAGGCAAACCCACTTTCACACACATAGTTAACTGCTTGACTTAACAGGATCTATCCATGAAGTAAAGCTATCACATTGAGGGCCCTGTAGCTGACTTCACTGGGAAATCCTGAGCTGAAAACAATGCTTCCAGTTTAACCCTGGCTATGCACTACGTATGAGCCTGTTTCATTTCCTTTACAAGCAGCCATATCCACACGATTTTTAGACAATTGCTTCTGATTCACAGACACTGCTTAGAAACCTGACTTTTAGAGTTAGAGAACATGAAATGTGGTTCTCAAAGCCCAAAACTCCAGAAGCAAACTCAAATTCACCCAGCTAAGCTAGGGAAGGACTCCTGTCCCCGCTCTGTGACTCCAGTTCAAGGGATTTGACCTGGTGCTTTTACCTTTGGGTTCGAGAATCCCAGCTCTTCTTACCACCCATGTGTGTGTATGTAGTATTGGTTTAGTCATCAGTTATCTTCTTTGGTCATGAACATACTACTAATTCTACCAAGTGAAAATGAGTGGGCTGAATCAGAAATCAACCATCTCGTCAGGTTAAGACACAACATATTTCTCTGACCATTGTGAAATTAACTTATGCATGGGCCTTTCTGTTGCACATAGACGAATCCCAAACAAGCAGATGAAAATTAAAAGGGAAATTAACTACAGGAACAGGAAGCTGTGCCACAGATCAGCAGATGAACTTCCAAGAACCCTCACTAAGAACTGGGAACATAAACTGATAGTTATAATTTAGTCCTTGCTTCTCTTAGAAGAGCCTAGACTCTTATGCCTATAGTATCTGAATATTAGCCTAATATTTTTTTCTCTTCTTGTCAGTTCTTTCTACTTTGTCAAGTACAGAATATGCTTCACTACAAGACACATTTCCATTCTCCCATCAAACAATACCAAGGCCTAACTAGCATCTCTGAATCCTAACTCCCAGTTCTTTCTCAGTCAAGTCTGATTGATCCAGCATGGGCCAGACATCCACGCAGCTCAACAGAAAGTGGCTTTACCAGAATCCACTTCATCTACGGAGAAAGGCAGTCTAGGCTGGGCAGAGTTCCCAAAGGAACACTCTACATTCAGACCTGTTAGACTCAGTTCTGGCCGATTGACAAGGGGGATGGCAGTAACTCAAACCGTGACCAGCTCAAGCCTGCTTTTAGCAGAAAGCATGGGATGAATGTTATTGTCTCTGAGTCTGATCATAGTTTATATCCATAACTAACTAAAGTAAGTACCTGACCTTCTCACCCAACTCATGAAAGAGAAAAGTAAATACCGGTTAATAGTTCAAAATAAAAATATGGAGAATCGGAAAGTAAAGAAACAACAAAAGCCTTTTTGAAGGAGAAGAAACAGTAAAAGAACTCCAAAAGAGGGAGGAGCCTGAGAAAGGAAAAGCAGGCAACCCTTCCCTTGAGGGTTTCGGTTTAAATGGATTAAGGTAAACTTTTAGGATAAAAAGAAGAACCAACTAGGACCGGACAGCAGGAATTCCTGTGAACAGGGGCTGGTTTGTTAGTATAATGAAACCCGCCCTGCTGGCCTGCTTGCCAGGACTTGTTTCCAATCCCACTGAGGCTTCTCCCGTTCAAAAGAAAGGATGTGGATTATTAGACTCTTGGCTTGGCAAGAGCAGAAAAAAAAAAATCCATGTGCTCTAGGTCCAACCTAGCCATGGAGGATTAACGTGTGATTGAGTAGATTGACAGTCGTCAGCCCTGTACTCTGAACACGGGGGTCCTGCCCCGATTCCCAGCAAGGCAGGTTCCCCCAGGGAGAATTCCCTAGCGCTGTTCTATTGCTTCCTTGATTTATTTCTTTTTCTTCACCTCCTTGCTTTGCACGGGTAAGGTGCAGCAACCCCATACCCAGGCACTGAGTGTCCCTTCAAACATAGTATCTTTATAAAAGGTACTGAGGAAGGCAAAACTGTAGTCTTTACTTCTTTTGAGCTTAAAAGAATATTGGGCACCTTTCCTTTCAGCACTACACATCCTGATTTGTTTCAATCAATTTGCCTACCTCAGTTTGAATCATGCTGGGTCAGAGAGTTTTCCTTATAGCCAATTAGACTGTTCGTGCTTGAACTAGGGAGATAGCTGCTTACACCTTCTGTGGCTCTACTATAGAGACTTCCAGAATACTACTTTATGAATAAAAAGAACAAAGTCTTGGGGTTCTTATATCTTTGATGGGAAATATTTTAAGATACGTCTGAAGTGTTACCTGTTTTCATGCATGTACCATATATACCATATGCTCTTAGAGACATGCATATCAACCATGAACCTATGGGTGACATTTCACATCGAATCATGATGCTTGACATCTTCTGATTCCACATATCTTGCTGCAGTTGACAGGCTTTTGCTCATCCTTATTATAAATGCTACTCCACTGTGAATATATGCCATGCTTTCCTTATTCATCTGATGGTAGGTATTTTGGCTGATTATTATGAATGATGCAACAATAAACAGAGGCAGACAGGTATCTTTTTTTGTGTGCTGACTTCATTGTCTTCGGAAATATGCCTAGGATTCCAATATCTGGATCATGTGTAAGGTATTTCTGTTTTATGTTTTGTTTTTGGTTTTGTTTTCCACTCTTTGAAGAAAAATCCTACACTTCTATCCACATTGGGTATCTTATTCATATTCCCACCAACCAGATACAAAATTTCCATTTTTCCCAAATCCTCACCAGCATTTATTTTTTTTAAATAGTCATTCTATTTAAAAAAAAAATAACAAATGCATTCTAGGGGCTGGAGAGATGGCCTAGCGGTTAAGAGCACCGACCGCTCTTGCAGAGGACCTGGGTTCGATCCCCAGCACCCACATGGTGGCTGAGAACCGTCTGTAACTCCAATTCCAGGAGAACTCCAGTTCCAGGGGAATCCAACACCCTCTTCTGACCTCCGTGGCATTGCACAACACGGGTGGACAAACCTGCATGCAGACAGTACATTCAAACACATATAAAATAAATAAATAAAAAAAATAGTCACTCTAACTGGGTGAAATTCTAACTCATGCCTGTTTTGTTTGCATTTCCCTGATAACTAATAACAGCAAGCATGCTATGTGCATTTATTGATCATTTGTAATTCATTTTTAGAGATGGGTTTATTAAGATCATTTACCTGAGCAGGGGGTGATGGCACACATCTGTCATACAAGCACTCAGGGGGCTGAAGCTGGAGGATCATAAATTCTAAGCTAGCCTGTGCTACATAACAAGCCCTGGGCTGCATAAGAAGACACTATTATAAATCAATCAATCAATAAATAAATAAATACCAGACCATTTGCCTAATTTGCATTGATTGCTTTGGATTTTTTTTTTCATTATTGGGGGGTTCTATGTATGTTCTTCATAGTAACAGTCCATTAGATGAATAGTTAGGTGGAACGTGTTTTCTCTCTTTCTCAGGAAAATGTTTTATCTCTGTCCTTTGGATTATGTCCACTACTGAGCAGAAGTGTTTTTGTTTGATATAATCCCATTTGTTAAATTTTACTCATTACCTGTACATGTAGAGATCCTATCCAGAAAATCACTGCCTAAACCAATGACTTAACAATTTTTCCTCTGTGTTTTCTTCTAGAAGTATCAGAGTTTTAGGACTTTTATTTAGGTCTTGAGCTGTTTTGAATTGGCTTTGGCACATAAGGAAGTGTTGAGTTTCAGTCTTCAGTGTGTAGATATCCAGGTATCCGAATCCACTGTTGATCTTGCTGTTCTTTGTCCCAGGGATGTTTTTGTCATCTCTGATTAGGATCATTTGGCTGTAGATATGTGGGTTTACTTTTAAGTTTTCTATTCCATTTGTGTGTTTTATGTCAAGGAACATGGTTTTAGTACCTATGGCTCTCTATATAGTATATCCTGAAATTAGGTTATTGTAAAGCTTCTACCTTTGACTTTTTGCTCAAGATTGCTTTGGCAATTTGGGGTCATTTTTGCTTCCTTGTGAATTTGAGCATTGCCTTCTCTTCTTCTGTGAAGAACATTATTAGAATTTTTGGAAATATTTTTTTGAATTCTTGTGTATTTCAAAAAGAACATCTCGATCCATCTTAATCATTATTATACCCTCTTCCCCACTGGCCCCCTACTATAACCCCCCCCCAGAATTCATACATTCTATCATTTGCAGTAAGGCCTATTGTGTCAAATTAGGGGCCACAGATGTTTCTCAGT
This sequence comes from Rhizomys pruinosus, assembly GCA_009823505.1. NCBI lineage: Eukaryota > Metazoa > Chordata > Mammalia > Rodentia > Spalacidae > Rhizomys > Rhizomys pruinosus. The sequence continues at coordinate 1,683,159 of VZQC01003255.1, read as the reverse complement.
GTAAGTTCAGCTGGGGTCTAGTCAGCCTATCTAGAGTCCATCCCTTTAAAAAGATCTGCGCTAGCCGGGCGTGGTGGCACACGCCTTTAGTCCTAGCACTTGGGAGGCAGAGGCAGGCGGGATCTTTGTGAGTTCAAGGCCAGCCTGGTCTACAAAGTGAGTTCCAGGACAGCTGGAGCTACAAGGAGACCCTGTCTCGAAAAGACCAAAAAAAAAAAGATCTGCGCTTCCTCACCCAGCAGTAATCAGCTGTCAATAATTCTTCGACTAAGATTGGGACTTGCTGCCCATGTCCACAATTCTGTGCTTGGGTTTTGTCTGCTTGAGTTTGCATGGGTCTTGCACATGCTAACACCATTGCTGTGCTTCATATGACTAAGATCCCTGGAGTCTGTAGGACTCTATTTCCATATGGTCTCGTACCTCCTCCCTGCCTCTTACAATCTTTCCACCTCCTCCTCCACGGTGGTCCCTGAGGCCTTAGTGGGTGAAATTTGAGTCCTGTCCAAAGCCCCACACTCTGCAGATTTCCTCTCTCTGCTTTGGTCCTTTGTGACCTTTTGTAGTCCTGGCCCTCTGTTGCATCATAGCATTCAGTCTATGGGTGGCTTCAAATTGTCAGATGATGAAATAAGACCAGTTCTTCTATGATTATAGGAGAATTTTCCAGCTCTCAGTGACTTCCTCAGTTTCTCTCATCCTTGTTTAGTTTTAACTATGGAAGCTTTGTACTTTCTTAATTCAGTATATTTCCAGCATTTTCTGCCTTGTAGTTTCTGTAACTAGGATTGCTTCATGAGTACTTTTTCAGCAAAATCACTGTCAGTGTATACAAGAACTAACCGTTTTTACATACTGTTTTGTCATTTTGTTATTTTGTTAGTTTAATGAAATTATATATCTAGTCTCATAGTCACTTGGTGGCATCTTTCTATATAAAATTATAACATCTGCAAATTGGGGATATTTTGACTTCTTCTCTTTGCTTGTACTCTTTTTATCTCCTTTCCTTGACTAGCTCTATCTTAAATTTCTAGTCAATACTGAATAGAATTCACGAGACTAGAGACTTTTTTTTCTGATCTTAGAGGAAATCCCTGCAATTCTTCAACATTCAGGATGATCTTGGCTATGGCTCTGTCATTTACAGCTATAGAAAATATGGTCCTTCTGGATCTCATTTATCGAAGGCTTTTATCATAAAGGTACGTTAAATTTTATCAAGTGCTTTTTCTATATCTATGAAGACGATACTATGATTTTTATCCTTTACTCTGTTTAGATGATATATTACATTTATTGATTTGTGTGCATTGAACCACCTTTGCATATCAGAAATAAAACTAACTTGGTCATGTTTTATGATCTTTTTGATGTGCAACTGAATTGAATTTTCTAGTATTTTATTAGGAGTTTGCATTTGTATTCATCAGGGATATTTAACTACAGCTTTTGTTGCTGTGCGCTTGTCATATTTGGAAACCAGATAATGGTGGTTTCATTCAGTGACTGTGGAAGGACTCCTCTTTTAGTTCAAATAGCTTAAGAAGAACTTGTATTGCTTCTTCTTTGAAGTTTGGTGAAATTCATCAACAAAGCCATTTGAAGATGATGGTTTTCAACAAACACTGTCAGAGTCTGTATACTGTCTCTGAAGTCCAATTTTAAATTTCTTGCTAATGAAATGAGATTAGTCCAGCCTGGTCATACATCTTTGATGCTTGATGATCTGGAGCCAGCAAGGTAAAGAAAGGATCTTGAGATCCTTGTGAGGAAGAGAATCTGCTCTAAATGGATCTAACTAAAGGTTTAGTTGGTAAGGATTCTTCTAATTAGGGATTTAATTATGGCAGATTATTCCCCCTAATGGTAAATAAGAATAAGAAACTCTGTAGCAGTTTTTTTCAACATAGTCCTTGCATCCCCCACATTCCAGGTTTAGAAATTGGAGACAGATCTCTTTTCAACAAATATTTGCTAGAAAAATAAAATACCGAAAATAAAATTGATTATAAAATAAAGAAGGCTTTTAGCACTACTCAAAGACATGAGACACAGCTTTTTAACCTTCCAATATGGACTGAAGACTCATGTCTCTCCAAGAATCCTCCAAACCATCAATGCCAGATGGGGACTACTGAGATACCCAGCTTGTGGACTAAACAGTAAAGGGGATTTCAGCCTTGTCAGAATATAGACTGCCATTGTTGGACTACCTGGGCTCTATATCATGGAGGCCAACGACAGGACATGTGCTTACTAGACTTCATTTGGGGGACCATGGGAAGGAAAGACCCCAATGTGGAGCAAAAGTGCAGGATTGATGGTTGTTTGGGATTGCCAAGGAGGAACCTTTGAGTACCTCCTTAAGGAAAACATGACATCTGTTAGGGAAAAAAAAAATCCTCCAATTCAAGTGATATGTGTATGTATTTAAGTATGATGTATATGTATATATTTATGTATATATATATATAACTATGTATATATGTATATATACTGTAGCAATACAAGTTGGAGAGAACAACAAAAGAACTGAAAGAAAAAAAAACTCTGGAAAGACTCAGAAAAAGATTCAGGACATGTAGGGCAGTGTGTAGGGACTTGGGTGGGGGTGGGGGGGGATAAGGAAGGGGAAGTGACTCTGAATTTGATTGAGAAATGACTTATGGAAAAAGTTTAATAACAATAAAAAAATAAAAAATAAAGAAGGATGAAAAGATTAAAAAATTATGTGTAATAGTATCTCTCCTAATATATTCCTACTGTAAATATCATAAAATCAAGGTGATCTAAAATCATAGTATCTGTCCTGATACTGACAGGGTTCTGTATACATATACAAGATAGGAATTTGTAACTATAATGACCATGACCTTAACTCTTACAGGAATATTAACTAGAGCCTCCCACATTGGTGTAGCATCCTATATTTGCTTAAGATACTGACGTTTGGTAATCTTACTTTGCTAGTAAACAGTCCAGTTTCTTGTGAAATAAAATGATATATATACATGCCAGGCATTGTGGCGCACGCCTTTAATCCTAGCACTTGGGAGGCAGAGGCAGGCGGATCTCTGTGAGTTCAAAGCCTGCCTGGTCTACAGAGGAGTTCCAGGCCAGCTGAGACTAAAGGGAGACCCTGTCTCAAAAAGACAAAAAAAAAAAAAAAAAGGATATACATATACTTGCAAGTGACTTGGCACAAGAACTAAATAAACAACTTGTTTTTATTTTTCTGTGTAGTTGGGAAGTTTCCTATGGACTACAAGATGATGAAGCATTGTGCTGAAGAAAGCATTGCTCCAGAGACACAGTTTTATAATTGACAGCTGAAAACTAATGCTGGCCTTGGCTGGGATTCCTTGAGTATTAGATCTTACAGATCCCCATCCTTTATGGATGAGAAGGAAAATAAAAGTTGAAAGTTCAAGCTGGGCGTGGTGGCGCACGCCTTTAATCCTAGCACTTGGGAGGCAGAGGCAGGCGGATCTTTGTGAGTTCAAGGCCAGCCTGGTATACAGACTGAGTTCCAGGACAGCCAGGGCTACAGGGAGACCCTGTCTCGAAAAGACCAAAAAAAAAAAAAGTTGAAAGTTCAATAATGAATTTTATGCCATTCTTTTTAAGGCCTCTGCATATTTTTTCCTTCCCTGTGACCAAAATTATGAATACAGGAGGTGGAGGGACTGCTTATTTTTGTGTGTATCTACCTGTCCTGTCATATGAAATTTCTCAGCAATGGCTTTTATCTTTTACTAAGCATGGTATTCAATGTATGTGAGTTTGGTTTGTTCATGTCCCCATTTCGGGGTTAATTGTCACATATCTCAGGAAGTGTCTCTATATCAGTCTGAGGAATTAGTCTATATTTGAATTTTCTAAGCTTTTGATGCTAACCATAGGTGAAATGAACATGTCTTCTCCATCCTGAGAAATTGATCCTCACTAAGGTCTTCTGAAAGCCAATCAACAAAAGTGATACTACCTGAAGAACGAAGTCATTAAAGGGTGCTGAACTCTAACAAAATGTAAAATAATGAGAATTTTGTTTCTGACCAGTGCTTTGTTTTTGGATACTTTGATTTTCATTCAGGGCCAAGAATGGAAAGGATGTGTCCATTCCATTCATAAATCCACTTAGGGAAAAAATAATTTCTAGAAACTGATAAAAAATTAACCAATGATAAACTGTGTTTATGGAGATGTTATTGGAATCAGAAAGTTATTTCACAAGGAACCCCACCCAGTGTATGCTACTGATTCTTTTATATGAATTTTATTTATTTTATTGTTTGAATTTTAAAGAGCCTTCTTAGGAATCTCATGAAATAATAAATAGCAAAGGTCAATCTTCAATAATGGAGTTGTTAAAGTTATGTAAGTCATTGGTAAATCAGAATAATTCTATGCATCAAAATAATGAGTTTAAGTCCAATTTTCAAGACTTCATGGGTTGCTGTTAACTCCTACTATAAAAAGCCACGATCTTTTGTTTGGGGCTGGGACCATGTTGTCTGAAAAGTCTGCTGTAGTCTCTCTCTCTCTCTCTCTCTCTCTCTCTCTCTCTCTCACACACACACACACACACACCACATACACACACACACACACACACACACACACACACACACACACACACCATTCCCAGAACATCAAGCTACTTTTCTCTTTTCTCAGGAGTTACAAAACTGAATTCCTTCTTTTACCTGGAGAACAACAAGAAGTCCTTAGGCTAAAGAATTATCCTTTAAATGCACTCCAGGAGAGCAACCTACATTTCTTTTCTGTCCCTTAAAGGAGGTTTGGGGTCATGACATGTAACTGACAACGAAAAGAGGAGTAAATATTGATAATATCCCTGGTGGTTGAATGGGCTTCTAATTTTTTATTACTATTCAGGAAGTGTCACTCAAACGAGATTCTTTTATTGCGGTGGTGCTGTGAATCGCTGTCATAAATTTTCTGTTTGTACAATTTCCCCTCTCACATTGTCAAGTGTCTGGTGGTTTTATTAGTGGCTTGCCTGTAATTAGATTCAGGTACTGACTCACACTCATCTTCCAGGCAGGAAATCACAAAGACTATCACTTGTCTCCTGCTATTCCAGTGAATTCGGTTAGGGATATATGATATGTTAGTGGTAATTTCATTTGTGGTTTGCACAGAGCCCATGACAACAGGGGCTGCTCTCCCGCTGTCTCCACAACCCCCTCTCATTTGGATGTCTTCCACCTGTACACACGTCTTTAAATGGCAAGCTCTCCCTCATATTTTATGAACACTAGAGTTAAAATCAGAGTTTTAAAAGTTTAAGTATTGTTATTTTTCTCACTGGATTTTGAATATTCTCAACTGTCTCAAAGTATCACATACATTTAACTAATTCTTGGCATTAGCAATGGATTTAATTTTCAAACATCGGGATTCCCAAGAGTAAAATCCCCAGAGACTACCTACTCTTCTCTTTCTTCTGGTACCCTAAGGTTAAGAGCACTTAACCCTTTCACATTTCTAATTTGACAGGTTGAACAGACACTGTAAAGTACAGTTCTAGACAATATGTGCTTACTTAATCTCTGAAAACCAATGATATGAATTTTAAAAATATGTCAGGGAATCTTATATCCTGACTCTTATGAACACCCTGTTCCCTATGACCTATCAAGCACAAAGGCTAAGAGCCTGGGTAGGGTCATTTTGAAGGAGACAAATATTCTAGAGAAAATCCAGTATCATCATGAAAATCTATCAGATTTTGTAATGACTTTGTTTTATGTGTATTAGAACATTGCAAGTCCTTTCTCTTCTTCTGTTTTATCAGAGACTCACAATTCATGACACATACATACTTCAGAACAAATTAAGGAAAAAAGATGCTCAGATATTAATGGAAATCTCCCATTTTCTTTTGATTAATTAAAAGGGATTTTAGGAGAAAACTAATAATAGTCCACAGGGAAGAAAAGGCCATTAAAGTCATGGAATATATATTAGCAATTATCCTACTTTATTTACAGCCTATTTTTCTGCTGAAAATGGGAATGCATAAAATATATAAATTGTCATAAAATAATAAATACACACTAAATTCATGAAAGCCTGAACACACATGGTGTATATAATATCATTAAGAATTAAAATAAGTTGCTATTTTCATGTATTTTTAAGTACACAAGATGAACTTCCAAATAATATTAAATAAGTGAAGCAGGATTGAATTTAAATGCATCCCTAATTACATCCACCTCATTTTGATCTTCATTTAAACATCTTCTAATTCTCTATCACAGGCAAACACAGACTCAGCAAGTCTGTGATGAGCCAGACAAATTCTAAATGCTTATTATTTTAGAGAAAGACCAAGTTGGATTCTTTCAGATGAGCATATGAACTTTGAACAGATATAGGCAATGTAGTTTAGATCTAAACTTGCTTCCTGTGCACACCATATGCTTTTCTTTAAAAATCAAACAGCTCAAGAAATCTGGGTTTTTCTGTGGAGTTTGGGTTACAATTAAAGGATATTCATGTTTGGGTTTTCAGGGTCACAAACAAACAAACAAACAAAAAGAATAAAATCAGTATTGAGAGTGTGAATACTACTGTAAACTTTACTAAATTCAGTGTTCGACAGCTCATAAGTTAATGTCTAAAAATATTTTCTTCTGGAATAAGGACCTGTTGAAAAAGGAACAAAAGTATAGATATTACCAGATAGTATTGAACAATTTTAGTGTAAAGCATGATTTGTGACTCCAGAAAACAAAAATGCATCATAATAGTAGTGTTCCAAAAAGATAAGAAGTCCATCATGGCCAAGTTGGAGTCATACCAGAGATGTAGGGATGGTTCAACATATGAAAATCAATAAACATCATGAAACACATAAATGGAATGAAAGACAAAAACCACACCATCATCTCAATTGATGCTGAAAAAGCCTTTGACAAAATCCAGCATCCCTTCATGCTTAAAGTCCTAGAAGGAATTGGATTGGATAGATCATTCCTCAATGTAATCAAAACCATATACAGGAAAGCCACAGCCAATATCATCCTAAATGGGGAAACAGAAACATTCCCTTTAAAGGTAGGAACTTGGCAAGGCTGCCCCCTGTCACCACTCCTCTTCAATATAGTGCTTGAAACACTTGCTAGAGCAATAAGGCAAGAAAAGGAAATTAAAGGAACACTAATTAGAAAAGAAGAAGTCAAGCTATCCCTATTTGCTGAAGATATGATTGTTTACTTAAGGGATGCTAAAAACTCCACCAGAAAACTCCTAGAAATGATTAACAGCTTCAGCAAAGTGGCAGGATACAAGATTAACCTAAAAAATCAATGGCCTCTATTTACACCAAGACAAGCAACTGGAGAAAGAATTCAAAGAGACCTTCCCACTCACAATAGCCTCAAAAACAATAAAATACCTAGGAACAAACCTAACCAAAGACAATGAAACAAAGATCCGTCTACAACAAAAATTTTAACCTTAAAGAAAGAAATTGAAGAAGACTTTAGAAGACGGAAAAATCTCCCATGCTCATTGGATTGAGGTAAAATTACATTGGGTAAAAATGTCCATTCTATGAAAACTCTTGTATAGATTTAATGCATCGTCTCATTAAAATCCCCAATATTTTCTTCACAGGCTTTGGAAAAAAGTCCTTAATTCATTTGAAATTTACAATTGACCACCAAATAGTCCAAAACAACCCTGAGTGAAAATAGCTTGAAACCAGGTGGGAATTTCTATACCAAGACTTCAAACTATACTATCAGGGCTTATAGTCAATAAAAACAGCCTGGTAACTGGCACAAAAACAGACTGTTGACCAATGGAATGAGAACCAAAGATCTCTCACCTGGCACTAACAGATTTATAGCCATCTCTATATATTGACAAAGGGGCCAGAAGACACAATGGAGAAAAGACAGGCATCTTCAGCAAGTGGTTGGTGTCTGGCTAAAATGGATTCACCACTTGTAGAAGAACAGAATTAAACCCTAAACCTCTCACTCTGTACAAAAGTCACTCCAGATGTGTCAAAGACATCAACGTTAATCTCAAACTCTGAGAAGGTGATAGAAGAAAAGAGTTGGCAGCAGTACACAAGACATAGGGATAGGAAAAGACTTCCTAAATCAGACCTATGCACTGTGCATAGAATTAAAGTTTGAAAATTCGACAAATGGGCCTCATGTATTATAAGCCTTCAAAAAGCTTCTGGTAGCATGTGAGACCAAAAGAAACAATCAACGGAAGTGAAGAGGAAACGTCCCACAAGAGTGGGGAGGAAACTTCACCGCAAGAACTTCGTTGGACAAAAGCATTGGATGTTCTAGAATTATAGAGAATACTATCTCAAACAAGAAGCCAAGAACTAAATGACTCCATCTCAATAGTAAGTGTGATGCATCTATTTTGATTTTGTTTATGTTGGTAAAGAGCTGAACAGAGACTCACAGTGGAGGGAAATTAGAGATGGCTGAGAAACACCTTAAGAATTGTTCACATTCAAAACTTAATCATTTGAAGTTTTTGAAATGCAATAGAAATTTCCACTTTAAGGATTCATCTTACTATCCAATAAGACTGGCTAGATCAAGATAACAGCATGAATCCCGAAAGTGCTGATGAGGTTGTGGGGAAAGGGGGAACATATTCCATGGTTGCTGGTGGGAATGTAACTCGTGCAGCCACTATGGAAGCATGTGGAGTTTAACCCTTGGGGAAGACTTGGAATTAAATTGCCACCATTGACCCAGCCATACTATCTCCTAGGCATGTAACCTCCAGACTCACCCCACTGAGAGATACAGTGCACGGGCCATGTTTTTTCAGCTCTCTTCACAATGGCAAGGAGCTGGAACCAACCCAATATGCCCCTCAACTGATGAGTGGATAGAGAAAATATGTGTACACTAAACAATGGAGGTTCTATGCAGCAGTAAAAGAAGACGACATCGGGCTGGAGAGATGGCCTAGCAGTTAAGACACCGACCGCTTCTAAGACAGAGGACCCAGGTTCGATCCCCAGCACCAAATGGCGGCTGAAAACCGTCTGAACTCCAATTCCAGAGAACTCCAGTTCAGGGAATCTGAGACCGCCCTTCTGACTCCGCGGCGTTTGCAACACACGGTGCACAAACCTGCATGCCAAGACAGTAATTCAATACACATACGAAATAAAAATAATTTAAAAAAAAAAAAAATAAAATGAAGAGACATCATTTGAGCTTTAGGAAATGGCTTGGAGCGAGGACATCATGCTGAATGAAGTAACACAGTACCGAAAAACAAACGACACGAATAGTATCCCTCATCTGTGATGCTTAGTGTCAATTACCTAGTTGTAAGTATTTCTTTTGCATGGCCCTTGAGCTTTGTCCAAAGCAGTTGGGGAGTGATGCATATTGGAAACAACAACAACAACAGAAAGGACTGCATCGAAGAACTAACTGAAACAGTGAACTTCTGCTCAAAACAGTCAACTTCCTCATGGAGAATATTGAGAAAGACTGAGAAAGACATGAAAAGCATGTTTGGCAGAATGCATGAGCTCTGGTGGGGTGGGGGGATGAGGGGCACGGGTCTAGATTTGATAAAATATATATATATATATATATATATATATTAAAAAAAACAAAAAGATAAGAAGCCCTGGGCCTGGTGTGGAATGTCAGTCTTCAAGGCTAAATCTCAGACAGTAAAAATGCCTATGCTCTTTTATATCCTTGGTTTATTTCTCCATAAAATGAGGGTAAGAAATCTACCTCATAGAGTAATCCAAGGGCCTGAACAGGAGAGACAGCACATGGTGAAGTCTCAACTGACTGGATCCACCAAATACATTTAAGGAACATTGTTGTATGTAAGGGGAGCTTGACAGAAACTAGGGTCCTTTCTTCTAACACCATACGTTGATTTGGTAAAAACAAAACTAAAAATTCAGAAAATAAAAGTTGTAAGACTTGACTAAGAAGTAACCAATCTTGCTGAGAATGATGCCCCACACCTTTCATCCCAGACCTCGGGAGGCAGAGGCAGGCAGATCTCCATGAAATCAAGGGCAATCTAGTCTCCATAGTGAGTTCCAAGGAGGCTGGGACTAGGGAGAACCTGTCAAACAAAATAAAACACTAAAACCAAAACAGAACAAAGAAGTAGCCAAACCTGCATCAGCTTCACTGAGGATGTGAGAGAAAGCACCAAGAAAGTAAATGCAGAAAGAATGGATGTATTTGAATGTAAATGTTTGAAGAAGAGTGAGTGAGAAATTAGACAAGCTAGCTGCATAAATAGAGGAGAAAAGCATTAAGGTAAAGAAGTAAAGCACAGTTGAAGAAACTTCTAGTTTTAATGAACATCATATAATCTATGAATGACATTCATTTAAGTAGAAAACATGAAGGAAAGAGCATTGAAGTGCTTTCTAATAACATAATCAGGAGAAAGTTCTTTATCAGTGAGTGTTACATGAAATGTATTATGCTTTTATCACCTGCATATTTTAAAGAAATATTTACTACTGTGACTAGTAAGACGCTAGGATTCCATAACTTTTTACAATATAAGGGATAAATCTTCATTCAAATAAATTAAAGATTCTTGGTCAGTGAACAGCTTCTGTGATATCAGTCAATAATGTAGACTCCTTTTATGTTGTGGCTTTATCTTCCTCCAAATCCACAGATCATTCTGTTCAGCAGAAGATCAAGGGAAGAAAAGGAAGATTATAGACAGTTTAAATTGTTCAGTTTGGAAGCAGTTTCTATGTTTGTCTGAACTCCATTGGCCAGAACTCAGTCACAGGGACCTTATGCAATTGAAGCAGAGGCTAAGACAATGGAAAGAAATTTATTTTTTTAACAATCTACAGGAATCTGCCCTATCACCTAAGATATTTATCTCAAGCTATAATTTAGAGCACTCAGTTTTTTATTTTGTTTTGTCCTAAAGATTTTATTTATTGGGAGTGGAGAGAAGGCTCAACAGTTAAGAGCACTGGATACCCTTGTGGAGGACCCAGGTTTGAATCCTAGCACCCATAAGACAGCTAACAACAGTCTGTAACTTCAGTTCCCCGGATCCAGTTCCCTCTTCTGGGCTCCACAGGCAATGAACGACATGGGTGCATTTACAAACACGCAAGGCATAACAGTCACACACATAAAATAAAATAATTAAATAAAATTAAAATTATTTTATTTATTTTTATTTTATGTGCATGAGTGTTTTGCTCAATGTATGTACATGGACCATGTGAGTGTCTGGTGTCCCTTTGGAGGACAAAGAGGGCGTCATATCCCTTGGAAATGGAGTTGAGGATGAGTGTTAGCTGCCATGTGGGTGCTGGGTCCTCTGGAAGACCCCTAAGTGCTCTTCACTTCTGAGCCATCTCTCCAGCCCCCAAGTACTCAGTTATTGATTAACATAACCTATGAGCAAGAAGAGGTAAAAGCTGATGACTCTATTATTGATCATGGTGTCTTTCTTATTTATAATTAACTTATAACCTCTTAAGAAAACTTCAGTTATTATTTTTTAAGCAAGAAGCCCTAAATCAAGATGAGTGAATATTTTGTAATAAACTATCTAGAATTTAAGAAAAATATTCAGGGGATGGAGAGATGGCTCAGAGGTTAAGAACACTGACTTCTTGCAGAGAACCCAGGTTCAACTTCCAAAAACCACATTGTGGCTAACAATTGTCTATACCTCCAGTTCCAGGGAAATCAGATGCCCCCTTTTGACCTCTGGGTACACTCACATGTATGGAGGCAATACAGTCATACATATAAAAATAAAAATCATAAATAAAATATTTTAAGAAAAATATTCAGTTTACTGAGTCTGTCTGACATTTTGATAGAATTACCCAAAATTAGCTGTCTAAGCAACCTTTCCAAGTGACCATATTCTCTTGTGAATTACATATGTGCATTACTGTAAGAATATTTGTGGCTAAATCTTAAAGAAGAGGTGTCATGAGATACTCATATGTAAAATGTTTAAATGCATATAAAATAAAGGAAATTTTCCTAACTACAAATCTCACATGTACTAGTAAATAGAAAATATGAGAAATGATAAAGTCCATAATAAAATTCTTTTCTACTAATTTCAATAGTAGATGTGGTTCCATGGAATGAATTGTACCCTTACCCCCACATTTGTATATTGAAGCCTGAGAGACACTTCCTGATGTGACTGTCTTTAGAGATGGGGCCCTGAAATGTTTGATTAAGTTAAAATTAGAATGCAAGTTGAGCCCTTATCCAGTCTGACTACCTCTTCACAAGAAAAGCAAATGTGGACTCCCAAAGATCCAGGGATCCACAGACAGAAAGGGCACCATGAGAAGCTGGCAATCTACAAACCCAGGGCAGAGGCCTGAAGAGAAACCAAAACATGATCATTATGACTTTCCAATACCAGGCTTCAGAACTGTGAGGAAATTCATTTCCGTTGTCTGCACTTGTGTGTGATCGCAGCCCAAGTGGTCTAAAGCAGATGCCACTGAGATACAAGCGTGACTTGAAATTTAACATGTCAAAGGAAATAGTCGACACAAAGTTTTAACTAAATTACTTAAAGGTTTTCTGCCATCAAAAAAGCCATGAAATAACCAAGTCTCATTTAGACATCTAAAACACAGCAATTCATGTATAATGTAGTACTAGAAAATTATGGGACATTGCCCAAATCATGTATTATTAAAAGTTTTTTGTACCTTAATCGTTTGATTCATAGACAGCAAATTTATTGGTTCTAAATAACAAATAATTGTTCTAAATAACAAAAAGTGACACCGATAAGATAAAACAGATTATTAATGTGCATTGATCACAAAGCAAAATTTGACACAAATCAAAGAAGTAAAACTCACATAACAATTGAAAGAATTTAAATACAAAATGCCCTCAATGTTTCATATTTTCAATATTTAGACCTCAGGTTGTAGTGCTATGTTGAAGGTTGCTAAATCTTCAGGAAGTAGAGTCTGGCTAATATAAACAGGCTACAAGGAGTAGACTTATGGAAGTTGCCCACATGGCATGTCTCCTTCTAGCCCAAGCTTTCTGCTTCCTGCTTGCAGTAGCATGAAAAACCACCTCACACTCCCACTGCCATAGGTAGAGCTGGATGCTCTTTTTTTTAATTTAATTTGATTTAATTTTTTTGTTTTTGTTTTTGCTTTCTTTTTTAATTTGTTATTAAACTATTTCCATACATCATACATCATTTCTCAATTGAATTCAGAGTCACTTCCCTTTCCATGCCCTCACCCCACCCTTTTTGAAGCATAAGCAGACTTTCCTCTTTAGACTGGACACTGGCTGAATTCCCACTAGTGGATCTCCAAGACCTCCCTGAACAGGAAGACTGGTGACCCACATTTGCAGGGCATTTCAAGAGATGCCCCCATGCATAGTCCCCTGAGACTCAGTTGACCTCTGAGGGCAAGGAACAAAGTTATCCCGTAAGTCCCTCAGCCAAATTAGTATGGACATTAAGTGTTGTTGTTAAGCATCTAGAAATGCTGTTACATCAGCCTGATACATTGCACCTATACTAAAATTGTATCTTCTGAAAACAAACTGTATGTTATTTCAATATCATATTTCTTGATTCACGTTATTCCATTTTAATTTTATGTTACTCCAAAATATGTATACATGCCCACCATCATATACCAAAAATCCAAAGTCTGAAAATAAATGGTAGGTTAGTTCTAGAACATGTCTAGGAATTCACAATATAAGAGCACAGTTGTTTTCAGATTACGAGGAGGAATATAACATTAATGTTGCTCAGTTTGCCTTACAAGTTCCCACAGATGAGGGATACCATTCATCTTTTGTTTTTCTGGGACTGTGTTACTTGACTTAACATAATATCTTCTAGTTCCATCCATTTACCTGCAAACTTCATGATGTCATCTGCTGCATAGAACTCCATTGTGTAGATATACCATAGTTTCTCTGTCTACTTGTCAGTTGAAGGACACTTGGGTCGGTTCTAGCTCTTCACTATTGTGAAGAGAGCTGCAATAAACATGGCTGTCATATATCTCTGTGGTAGGATGAGTCTTGTGGGTATCTACCCAGAAGTGGTATGGCTGGGTCAGGTGGTCGGCTCATTTCGAGCTGGATGCTCTTACCATGCCTTCCCTACCAAGACGAATTGAAATCTCTCTGAGATCTTGAGCCAACATAAATGCTTCCTTTCTTAAGTTAATTCTGTCAGGTACTTTGTTAAAGTAAAGAGAAGTAATGGATACATCCATCAAGAAAATTTTCAGTATACCTCTCTCAGCGCATGACAAGAAAAGCTGACAGAAACTGGTGAGGGTTCAGACTAGCCCAACATGAGTTACAGATATGACCTCCCTGCTGAGTGTAGAACATTGTATCACACAAGTGCACAACATTTTCAGAATTTGCCATAGGCTGAACATGAAGCAAGTACAATAAGCTTCCAATGATTGAGATTATATCATAATGGTTGCAACACACTAGCAGTAAGCAACAAATCAATAATGAAAGGATAATAAAAACCCCACAAATTCTCATAAATTTAGCATTATGTTGCTTAATAACTCAGAGATTGAATAAGAAAATCAATGAAAATGAAAAATATTAATATTGTATTTGTTATTTTTATTTTATGTGTTTGAGTGTTTGTGAGCATGTGTGAAAGTATACCATGTGCATGCAATGTCAGCAGAAGTGAGAAGTGTTGGGTCTCTGGGAACTGGAGTTACAGATGGTTGTTAGCCACTATGAGGGTGCCAGGGATTGAACCCGGGTCTTCTGCAAGACCAGCATGTGCCTTTAACCAATGAGTCATCTCTGTAGCCCTGAAAATGAGTTTTAACTTGAAAAAAAATCTAATTAAAGTTTTAAGGTTGTGATTTTAATTGTGTGTGTGTGTGTAGGTATGTGCACCTGAGTGCAGGTCCCAGCAGAAGCCACAAAAGAGTTTCTGATATCCTGGAGCTAGAGTTACAAGTGATCTTGAGCTACCTGATGTGGGTGCTGGGAACCAAACTCAGTTCCTATGTAAGAGTAGTCCTTGATCTTAACTGTTGAGCCATTTCTCCATGCCAAAATTTAAAATTTATAATCCTAGCTCTTGAGAGGCAGAGGCAGGTGGATCTTTGTGAGTTCAAGTCCAGCCTGGTCTACAGAGCAAGTTTCAGGACATCTGGGGCTACAGGGAGACCCTGTCTTGAAAAGACCAAAAAAATTTAAATTTATATCTATATATCTAAAAAGAAAATAATCAAAATTTTAAGTGCATGTGAGCATGCGCACGCATGTGTGTGTATGTGTGTGTGTGTGTCTGTGTGTCTGTGTGTGTAATCATCCTAATAAGGAAGAAGGCGAAAAAATATTTAAGTCCAAAGACAATAGAATGAAACAAAGAAGAAAGGAGAGGTTAATATAAAATTTAAATAATAGAGAAAAG
Organism: Rhizomys pruinosus; assembly: GCA_009823505.1. Classification (NCBI taxonomy): domain Eukaryota; kingdom Metazoa; phylum Chordata; class Mammalia; order Rodentia; family Spalacidae; genus Rhizomys; species Rhizomys pruinosus. The sequence goes on along the minus strand of VZQC01003255.1, from coordinate 1,667,679 downwards.
CAATGAAAGTATAATTATGTTCTTTCCAACACTAACTAACAAAGATTCACAAAAACAGAGAGAAACTGAAAGAAAGAGAAAAGAAAGAGAACTTTAAATATTAAGAATGAAAGACATGCTTCACTAAAGAATGCAATAGGTTAAAAATAAGTTATTCTCAATAAGTAGAAAATAATTTTGTTATATTCTTCCTTGCTAATTATGCATGACCTTGGTTGATTGTGTAATAATTTTTCTTATGTAAACTTTTTGTGTAGTTAAAGATTTTCTATGACATGTGCACTTAAATTTTATGTCTTATGTGTGAACTCCTCCTCATACCTACTCTACTATTTAGTTACAAATCTAAAATTCACAAGAAGAATATAGATATATGGAAAGGTTGAATGTAAGACAGTTAAATATTGAAGTAATTGTCTTTGTTAAGATAGTCAGACACATAAATTGAACAGTTCCTTAAATTTATGAATGCGAACATGAAAATTTGAATAAAATACAAATAACTACAAAATATAACTTATTAATCTAATGAAAAGAAACAGCGATCTGAATAGCCTTACCTGTAATAAAAACAATAAATGAGATGAAAAATCCTACTCCAGTCATGTGAAAAAGGCAAATTAAAATCAAATTAGCATCATACATACCTGATAGAATCACTAAAATGGAAATCAGAAAATGATAAGCACTGTCATAGTGTGAAGCTACTGGAACTTTCACAAAATGCTTCCCATATAAACTGGTACAACTGCCTGACACCTGAAAAACAGTGAAGTCGCATATGAAGCCTCAAAGGAACATGGGTGAAAACTTCCACCATGTAAAACTTTGATTCAAAACTTAGCAAATGGGAAGTAGGCAAGAAGCTGAGGACTTATTGGCAACTGATAACTGTTATGGGTGGGAGAGTTAGTATATATGTGTGTGCATGTGTGTGTGTGTGTGTGTGTGTGTGTGTGTGTGTTTACTTTATGTGCATTAGTGTATTGCCTGCATGTAAGTGTACCCATGTCCTTCAATGGCCATGGAGGTCAGAAGAGGGCATTCAATCCCCTAGAGCTGGAGTTACACATGATTGTTAACCAGCATGTGGGTGTTAAGAATCAAGCCCTGGTCCTCTGCAAGAGCACTGAGCTTTCTTTACACACACACACACACACACACACACACACACACACACACACACACCAGAGAGTTAGTTTTCTGTAAGGGTACAAATAGGTTAACCAGGCTCCAGTGGATGGACCCACACCAATTTTGGAGGCACAAATTTGACTCAACAGGTCTTAATATATATGGTATAGTACACGAAATTCTTCAGAGAGCTATAAAAGGGGTGCATATGGGATAATCTAAATAAGATCAAAATACAGTGCATTAGATTCACAAAAATTCAATAAAAGATAAACATTTAGCATAGCTCATCTGTATCCCCTTGGTGAAGAAAGGGGTGGTGGTAGTTTAGAGGTTGTGTGAAAGGGAACTCGGAGATGCATATAACATTCAATTTATTATTTTGATTAGTGGCTAATTGAGCATATGTTCACTATTACCCTACTAAATACTTTTTGTATATTTCAATAAAAAGCTTTGGGGTATTGAAGGGGTTAAGAGCACATAGTGGCCTTGCAGAGGACTGGAATTCAGTTCCCAGTGCCAACTCTGGGTGTCTCACGACCTCTGTCCCCCACTCCAGGGGATTTGACATCCTCGTCTTAAGTCCATGGGTACTGCACTCACATGCACAAAGCTATACACAAACACACTGGTAATTAAAAAAGAAAAAGAGAACTTCGAAAATCATTTTCAATTAACATATACTTAACATATGTTGAATCCCATCACAAAATTCTCAGACCCTTTACCATAAATAAAATAAGTTATAATTACTCAAAAAGAATACGGTTGCTATAAATCAGTCATAATGAGGAAATCTAGCACTGTGGGATCCAGAGCAACAACAAATAAAAGCAACTGGTGACACCCATTCTGTTTCTTGTAGAATAGACTCCATGCTTATGTAATACATCTACTTGTTCCAGGAATAAGAAAGCAAAACTGAGGCAAAGGTTGAAGGTTTTATTTTATTTTATTTATTTCTGTGTGTGTATGAATGTACTGTCTGCATGCAGGTTTGTGCACCCTTATCATGCAATGCCTAGGAGGTCAGAAGAGGGTGCTGGCTTCCCCTGGAACTGGAGTTCTCCTGGAATTGGAGTTTCAGATGGTTCTCAGCCGCCATGTGGGTGCTAGGGATTGAACCTGGGTCCTCTGTAAGAGCGGTCGGTGCTCTTAACTGCTAGGCCATCTCTCCAGACCTGAAGATGTTTTATACAACTGTAACATAACAAAACCACAGGGTTTGCTTCCTCTAGAAGTCACGGAGAATGGGATGTGTTAAGCTAAAAGAATCAGTTGAGATACTGTTGTTCTTGCTAATTAAGAAGGAAGTGTTAACATAGATTTTAAGCATTGAACATATGAAAATAAACAAGGAAAGACTGGGCTCAAGCTGTACAAAGGCCTTGGCAAATGTGTATACAATGTCAGCTCTGCCACTTGCCCAGTCAAGACAGCTTGAGTTTACCAATTTCGACCCCAGGCTGAGTTGTCTATGCAGGCTGGAGCTAGATCCAAGAGGCAGGTAAGTCTCGATCTGTCAACACTGATAGAAAGAGTAACCCAATCTTCCTTGTTAGTAAATCAGCATACTTTGGAGCACTACAAATGGGAGGGAACAACAACGAAAAAGGACTGGATCAAAAACCTGACTGAAACAGTTAACCAAACAATAAACCTCTGCAGAGAAAAACTTTAAAAAGACTGAGAAAAAGATACAGGACATGTATGACAGAATGCATGAACTGGGGTGTGCTGGGGGGGCATGGAAAAGGGAGTGTGTCTAAACTGGACTGAGAAATGATGTATGAAACACACAAAACACCAATAAAATATTTTATTTTTAAAAAGTCACAAATTTTGATGCAAATATAAGTCAAATAATAAAAGATGAATTTTAATAATATTAAATATGTGTAATTCTAAATTTAATATAAACCATACCCACACAAATATAATACTTTACTAACTACAAGAACACTAATAAAACCTAATTTTTGAAAATTTTTATTTTATGTGTATGAGTGTATTGCCTATATGTATGTAACTGCATGTGAGGTATGTATTGCCTATAGTATGCAATGCCCACAGAGGTCTGAAGAGAGGATTGGATTCCTTGGATCTAGAGTTATAGACAGTTGTTAGCAGGCATGTGGGTGCTGGGAATAGAACCTGGGTCCTCTGCAAAGACCAGCCAGTCTCTCCAGCCCCAAGCCTAATAATCTTAAACCACATACACACACACACACACACACACACACACACAAATCATTGGAAAATGACAGTACAAAGTCATTTTTATAAAATATAAAAGGATCTCCTACTAGAAATTTTAAAGATTTCTATTAAGCAAATCTTAGGCAAAGAGATAAATAACTAACATGGAGAATTTCTTTTTAAAACCTAAAAAGTCTGAATTTTAAAATTAGTTTTTACATTGTAATGTAATAATCAGAATTATGTACATTAACACAGAAAATTATTTCAGTTAAAATAAAAAATAAATGAAATAAAAGTGACTAAGATAAAAGTTGAAACTATTGATATATTCATACATACAACACGTAGAAGGAGAATTAGTAACCAGAGATGCAGCGAAAGGGAAAACCCACTTACAGTAACAACACAAAATGAAAAAGCTCAGGGGCATACTTAAGAAATGGGAAAAATAAGAGATTCCTAAATTTTTTTATTCCTGAAAATCACAAATGTGGGCTTAAAGGAATGAATATCCCTTGTGATTTGAATTAGTTACAGCTTTGTTTCCTCAAGAAGTGTAAAATATAAATTTAATTGTGTAAGAATATATCTACAGGTATTCTGTTAGTGCAAGAAAATCTAAAATTCACATGAGAGGAAAAAAAAAAAACATAAGAAATGCTGATTATAAAAATCCTAAGGAAGGACTCCACTGTGGCTGACTGTCGTTTAGCTTGGTACACTGCTAGGCACTGGATTTCTCAGTTCTTAGAAGAAAGGGTACTAAATACTCACTTCCTTTATTCTTCAAAGAGACTCAGAAACACATGTCCCCAAAATATTTTAAGTGTATTCATGTTAAGTGTGATACCTAATAGCCCCAAACTAAAAACAGTCTGAGGTCCATCAGTAAGTGAACAGTGGTGTCTTTATACAATAAAATGTGAGTCTCCAGTTAAAACAAATTAATGATCAAACACACAGCAAGAATGACTGTCAGAACATATTACAGAGTGAAAGGAAGCTTTCAGAAAAGTACAGTCTTAGATGAATCCATTAATTAGAAATTCAAGAAAAAGGAAAACTGATCCTTTTTAGAATTGCATTTATTGTTGTTATTATTATTATTGTTTATGTGTATGAGTGTATTACCTGCATGTGTGTGTCTGCCCCTGTCTTGCAATGCCCCCAGAGTCAGAAGAAGGCATTAGATTACCCTGAAGCTGGAATTATGGATGGCTGTTAGCTGCCATTCAGGTGCTGGGAACAGAACCCAGGTCCTCTGCAAGAGCAGTCAGTGTTCTAACCACTAAGCCATCACATGCAGTTTCAGAAGGTAAATATTTATCCCTTGCTGACCTTCAGAATGTAAGATAAATATTTGCTATACAGACAGAAATTAAAATGATCTATCTAATATATAAAGAATGCCTAAAAAACAAGAAGACAGGGCTGGGCAGAAATCTCAGTGGGTAAAGTGCTTGCTATGGAAGTGTGAGGACCTGAGTTCCATTCCTAGATCCTATACAAGGCCAGGTATGTAGAGTCTGTACTCTAAGAACTCCTACTGTGAGATGACGGGAGAGTACCCAGAAGCCCACAGCCCAGCTAGCCTGGAGTAGTACACATCCATTAACAAGAGACCTGGGAGAAAATTGGGTGGCCTTCCCCGCTTCAGATGAGTGTGCTAAAGAGCAGCATCACACACAGACCATATTATTTCCAAATGTGTTGACTATGAACTTCACAGTTCAGATGAACACAAATTGTGTGGCATTTATACACACACACAAAAAATGCTGAAAGATATTTCAAAAAGCCACTATCATGTGGTGTTTTTTTAAAGGATAAGTGTGGAAACAGATGTACATTAAAACATTAAAGAAGATGATGGAGAGTCAGGTATGGTGGTATACCCCCTTAATCCCAGCACTCAGGAGGCAAAGGCAGGTGGCTTTCTGTGAGTTGGAGGTCAGCCTGGTCTACACAGCAAGTTCCAGGACACCTAGAGCTACAAGGAGACCCAGTCTTAAAGGAATATATATATATATATATATATATTTTTTTTTTTTTTGGCTTTCTATGGAAGAACACAGCTCTAAAAGACATTCTTGGGATGGGCAGGAAAACTAGGATAGGATTGTGTGGAAGATGATTCTAATCTGTTTTTCTGGAGAGAGCTTGGGAGCCCCGCAGAAGAATGTCCTGGTCCTTTAGAAATAAATGGTGATGTATTTCTGAGCAGTGCTTCTCCATGCCTGAAGCTTCTAAGCCTGTCAATCCTCAAGTGCTTATTCAGAGAAGAAGCAGAAGTGAAAGACAGATGGACCCAAGGAAAGACTAGATGATATCTCACAACCACCCTTCAGCTTTTACAGGCAACCTTAAAACTAGATCATCCGTTAGAAATGCTCCAAGTTGGCTCAGTAGTGAGGTTTTGATGCTCCTGACTGCCAAATCCAGTCTTCCAATGTAGGAAGTGCAGGTCTTGGGCAGGACTCCTCTGCAGCAGAGGCAAGCCTGGAAGTGCTGAGGGCTAAGGAGTTGTACCTTGTGCCTCCTTCTTTGGGCATCTGGACAGCACATCACAGATTCTGTCCTACTATTGCTATTACTGCCCAGGAGTTATTTTTGCATCTTTTAAAATGAACTTGTGTGTGATCTGGGATGGGGTGGGGGTGGGGGGGAAGGGAAAGGGAAATATGCCTGATCTGAATTGGAAAATGATGTACGAAATGCACAAAACATCAATAAAAATTAAATTAAAAAAATAAATAAAATGAACTCGTGTGTAGGGAACTCTCCAGAAAACAGTTCTTTTCATCCTCAAATTATATGCCAACTTTAGCTGAAAGAAATGTGGTAATACATAATCTTACCTGAAACACAGTATAGCAATTTTCCTTTGAGAAGGTCAAGGTTAGCCTTCAATGCCCTTACTCATACAAGAAACTAGCTTTACAATGAATCAGCATATTTTTTATTAAGTTCGCATCATCTTTCAAGGTACAAAAAAGGGCTTTCAACTCCAGGAATGTAACAACTAATTAAAAGAAACTTCATAAGAAAGGCGTAAATTGCAGCACAAGAACAGCACAGCCATGTAAGTTCAGACATTGCCTGGGATGTAGAGAACACTTAGACATGCACAATGGAATGCTGAAACCGGACTCTGACATGAAGAATTCCTCAAACGTGGGTTTCATCTGAATTTTGACATCATAAAAACATACATATGTAATGTTGATGTTCAAAAAGAAATACACACACTCACACACATACACACACATCTAAGGGGCATCGCTCCTGGTAACACATAGAAATGTGTTCTACAAATGTCTGTTGTAGAAGACAATCACAATTAGAATTTTTCTCTCCTTTTCTTTTTTTTAAATTTTATTTATTTATTTACGTGTATGAATGTACTGTCTGCATGTAGGTTTGTGCACCCATGTCATGCAATGCCACGGAGGTCAGAAGAGGGTCTCGAATTCCCCTGGAACTGGAGTTCTCCTGGAATTGGAGTTACAGACGGTTCTCAGCCACCATGTGGATGCTGGGGATTGAACCTGGGTCCTCTGCAAGAGCAGTCGGTGCTCTTAACCACTAGGCCATCTCTCCAGCCCCTATTTTTCTCTCCTTTTCATCACAGAGGATCAACTGTCTTTTCCTCCTGGAAATTCCAAGTTGATATTCCAAATACAGCTATAAGTCAATGCCTTTAAAATGAAATTTAACTTGTTCATTTTGGAAGTTGTTGGAGATTGGAGGGGACATCCAAGAAAAGCAGAAGCATGGCAAATGTACCACAAGTCAGTGTCAAACCTGTGTCCAGTGTTTATTTTTATTTAGAAGCACAGCACAATGTCTGACCCACAATAAGTATGCCATAAGTATGCATTGTATAAAACTTAATATTACTCCAACAGAAAAAAGCCTGTTATCTTTGGGGAATATGAAGGCAACCGTGCAGGCTGAAATACAGCCTATCTTCTGAACAAATACAAGGGATGGAATTTCATAAGGAGGGTTTAATCTAACCATTGATATTAGGTTTGTCATAAGCTCCAGAATGTTTGCCTAGTTGGGGCGAAAATATTGCCCATCTTTGTTGACAAAATGCAATTTCTAAAACACAACGAACACATTGTCTATTTCATATCTTGATCTAACAAATTTGTGTACTGTTGTCCCAACACAGGATCTGTGAAGAAGATGCATTATCTATTAATATTTTGCTGTGCCTTCTTCCACCACCGCAAAACAGATGAAGGTGTGGAAACGTTTTCTGATTATGTTTCGAGCTTGTATCAAGGTGCGTAAAAGCAAATCAATTTGTTCATTTTACATGAAAGTAGTTGTTTATATACAGGGAGCCAACAGAGGTATAAAAATGGGGAAGGTCACCGGATTGGAAACTTCTTGAGCTTACAAATCTTTTTTTTTTGTTGTTTTTGGTCTTTTCAAGACAGGGTCTCCCTGTAGCTCCAGCTGTCCTGGAACTCACTCTGTAGACCAGGCTGGCCTTGAACTCACAAAGATCCGCCTGCCTCTGCCTCCCAAGTGCTAGGATTAAAGGCGTGTGCCACCACGCCCGGCTGAGTTTACAAATCTTAAGAGAGGTTGGAAAACCCTTTGAAAGGCAATCCTATGTGGGAAAGTTCCAGTTTTAACCCGCTTCCTGGAAGGAGAGAGTCTGCCAAAACAGCCCTAGGGTAATCTGAGTTCTTATTATCTAGCTTTTAAATTTACTTGGTACCATCTTGACAAGACAGAAAAGATGAGTTGTCTGAACTTGAGTACTAAAAAGTATGTTTTCTATCAATGAAATCTGCTTGTTTCTCCCTACTTAAAAGCTGGTGCTTGCTTTGGTATACTTGACTTTATTTTGTAATGAGGTTTGGGAAGGTATTTTTTTTTTTTACTAGTTTCTGCTTTGTTTTTTCTTCTTCCTGAGATCCTCATTTTGAATCTCTGTGTCAAAAAACAGAAGTGTTATCTCTAAAGGAGAAGGGCATGCAAGGAACTCCACTGATGTTGAATTTCAATGAACTTGGTGGTTCTAATGTCATGAGATTCTGTCAAATGTGAGCAGAAATTATAGATAGGATTCTTAAGAAAGTTTTCAAATCAACAGGCTTTTCTGTCAGCATTTGATAACAACCTGGTGTCTATGATCTATCCAGACACTAGAGCACAACAGTGGGCCCCTGAGGAAAGACCAGGATATTCTCAGCCTACTGAAATAACTATGAGTATTTCCAAATTCGAGCATTTTAAATTCTCTAATTGTGTTTCTCTCATCACATGACAACCTGGAAAAAACAAAGGGCCACAGAAATCCACTTATATGTTTAATAACTGGGGATATTTCCAATTAAAGTGATAGTATATTTACCCAATCGTTCTCTCCTTCTGCATTTTAACAAAGGGAAGACAACATGAAAAGCTTCTGAGGGCTTTCATTTTCTCAGTGCTGCAGTAGGAGGCACAATCAATATTCCACTATATAAAATAAAACATTAACTATGGACATTCCTTTTTTCTTTTACCTGCTTTCACAATTAGATTTTCATGAATATACATATTTAGAGGACAATCACAGCAGTGTTGTTTACCTTTAGTCTAATCTTTGAAACAGTGATATGCACTAGAAATCAATATTCAAGGGGGAATGGATACTGGAGACTTATCACTGTAGAGTTCGTAGATGGTCACTCTCCAGCTAACTAAAACCTCCTCACACCTGCCCTCCTCCTGCTTTACCTTGTCCAGGAAGCAACTCTAGGGGACCCTTAGCATGGCCTTTACTTCTACTCTGTTAGGCTTAATAACAAATGATTCTGAGACTGCTCCTCTTTTTTTTATATATTTTTAATTATTTTAATGTGAGCGCACGGTGCCATGCAAAGCCACGGAAGTCAGAAGAGGGCATCAGATTCCCCTAGAACTAGAGTTAAGGACTGTTCTTAGCCACCACGTGGGTGCTGAGAATTGAACCTGGGTCTTCTGCAAGAGCAGTCAGTGCTCTTAACCAGTGAGCCATCTCTCCAGCTCTGAGGCTACTCCTTGGGGTTCAGGTCAATAATCAATGGCATTTCAAAACAGGACCTGAACTAAGGAAGAGGAACTTTCTTTTTTTTAATTTTTTTATTTATTTTTGTATGTGTATGAATATACTGTCTGCATGTGGGTTTGTGCACCTGTGTCATGCAATGCTGAGGAGGTCAGAAGAGGGTGTCGGATTCCCCTGGAACTGGAGTTAAAGATGGTTCTCAGCCACCATGTAGGTGCTGGGGATCGAACCCAGGTCCTCTGCAAGAGCGGTCGGTCTGCGCTCTTAACTGTTAGGCCATCTCTCCAGCCCCAGGAAGAGGAACTTTCAACAAGCCTTCACAGAGACAATGGGATCACAAAGTCAAGACACAGTGGCAGCTCCTTCTCAAAGGCCTCGACTGTGTCACTTACACTACAAGGAAGAGGTTTGCAAAAGAATCTTCAGGCCTGATCACAAAGTAGATGTGCTGGCAAGGTTACCCAAAATAACATGTCTATTTCAACGTTGTCTATCCTCCCTATCACATTCAATAAAGTATTATTCACAACTGGCAAGATACAGAAATAACTGAAGCCCTAGTCAATGGATGAGTACTGAACATTACTCAGCCACCAAAAAAGGAGACAGCCATTTGAGGCATGAGTGAATGTGGAAGACATTGGGCTAAGTGAAGTAAACCAGAAACAGCAAAAGCAATGTGATCTCATCTAACAAGAGAGTATGTGGACTCTAAAGGAAAGTTACTTAAAACCAGCAAGTATCATGGAAGTTGCCAGGGCAACAGAGGGAAGCTGATCAAAGGATACAGCCAGCAGGTATGAGTTATTGTCAGAGTTCCACTATACAGCCTGGTGACTATATTTGGTCAAATGTGATGCTTTGGGAGTTCACTAGAATGGGTCTCCGCTGTTCTTACAGTAGAAAGTGAAGGAAGTGGGCTGGTGAGGCAGCTCAGTAGGTTGAAAGTGTTTGCAGCATGAGCCCCATGACCAGAATTCCATCTCTGGAACCCATGGCGGGAAGAGAGAGCCAACACCCTAAAGCTGTCCTCTGACACACACACACACACACACACACACGCACACACACACACACCACACACATGCCTTGGCATGCTGATCATACACATACACATATACACTCATCATACATACACAAGATAACAGTTTTTTTAAAGGATGGAAGGTGTGCTGGGTGGCTTTAGTTGTCAAGTTGACACACCTGGATTGAAGGAGTCTCTACTGGGGAATTGCTTCCATTGGACTGGCCTGTGGCCATGTCTGTGAGGCATTTTCTTGATTGTTGAGCGATGTGAGAGGACTCAGGCCACTCTGGTTGATGTCAACCCTGGGCTGGTCCTGTATTGTATAAGAAAGCAGGCTGGGCAGAGGCCAGAGGAGCAAGCCAGTGAGCAGCATTCCTCTATGGCCTGTGTTCCAGCTCCTGCCTCCAGGCTCCTGCTCTGAGTTCCTACCTTGGGCTCCCTCAGTGATGAACTATGACCCGGGAGATGTGAGCTGAATAAATCCTTTCCTCCCCAAGTTGGTATTGGTCAGGGTGCTTTGTCATAGAGATTGAAGGTAGAGTAGAACAGAAGGATAGAAGGCAAGTGGAGGGCAGAGGGAAAGAGAAGGAGGGAAAGGAGGGGAATGAAAGGGAAGGATCAAAACTATGAGAAGGGAGGTGATGAAGAAAATAATCATGTTAATCTCCACAAATATATACTTCTATAAAACCATCATACTACATACTTTAATGTCACCCATGCCTCTATGGAGCTAGTGGGTAGGAGGGATGGAGCAAATGTCTTGCAAATCCTAGGACAGGGCTGATGTCTATCCTGCTTACCTCTCCTTCCTGTGCTCCCTGGACCTAGCACAGTGACTAAAACAACAAAATGATGCTCAGTCAGGTAACATGTCCACAAAACATAAGTCACATAAATCATTGTGTCTTAATTTCTTTTCCGATTGCTTTTCCTTTCCTTTGATGAAATGATCTTGTTCAGGTCCAAGCACAAAGCAGATATGCTGGCAACATTACCCAAAACAACTCATCTGTTTCCACCTATCCTCACTCTCATATTCACTGACGTGTGAGTATTCACAGGAATCTCACACACACATAGACACAGTTAAGGAGGGTTTTTCTGCACTAGGTAATTAAATCATGATAATTCTCCACAGGCATTCCCAGAGATGACCCAACCCCCACATTCCTTCACAGAGGTGTTCAGAGGTCTATCTTCCAGATCCCAGCAAGCTGACAGTTAAAATGAACCATCGCAAAATATAACCAGCTATCTGGGTTCTTTCTTTCCTTCCAGCCATAATAAATAGCCTTGGGTGGATATCTCCATGTATGTGACTCTGTATGTGATTGTGTGTTCATAGCGATGATAAACAGGACAGAGCTACTAACATCACACAACTTGAAATAAGAGGCTAATAATAATAATAATAACAATAACAATGTAATGTTTAGAAAGCCAATTTTTCCAAGATTGTAATGGCCTTGTAGATTTATTCAAAATTTCACAACTCCATTACTAGTTATTAGAGATTTAAGGCTTTAATCTTAGACTAATTAGAACACTTGGAAAATTAACACAGCCAAAATAATAGTTATTAAAGGATCTAAAGCTGAAAAATTAAATTGTAGATCAAAATTAAAATCAGAGATAATAAAAATATTTAAGAAAGTCAGCAACAAGTTATTATGAATTTCAAGATAATATAATTTAGTGTTTATTTGGGCATTGGCTCAAATGCAATTGGAGGGATTTTGAATTACATTTCATATTTCTACAGATAAGAATGACCTTCCTTTACTTTTATCGAAAATGGTGATGGTTCCTATCTTTCTGTAGGTATTTTAAATGTTTGCATTCGACATTAATCTGAACAATTTCTTATATTCTCATATATCAAACTTATCTTGTTCCCATTCCAAGTGATTTCAAACTGAACTCATCTAAGATCTACATTCAGTTTCTGGGAGGTCAACCTGGGTAGGCTTTTGCCATGGGAAGTTGATGGTTCTGGAGCACGGCTTGGGAAGCAGCTCATCCTCTTTTTCCACCTCATCCCTAAACCTAAAAGCTTTTCTCTTGTTTCTTATCTCAGCACCTCCTCAGTCACTCCAAATAGCACAAACACATCAACTCCCCCGCCCCATACACAGCCAACTGCAACCACTTCTTCCAAAAGGTCTCCCTAGTCTGTCCCTTTCCGAATCAGCCCCTCATTGTCACCCCTGCATCACACCCTCTGTGTCTGAGCTTGCCTTTCCCACCGACTTCACCTCCATACTGACCATACCCTGTCCCCAAAATGATCCAAGCAAGGGACAGGTCTGAGTGCTCTAATCTAAAACATTCAATCCTCAATGGTTATCAGTGCCCGAAGATATAACTGCAGATGTGTAACCTAACAGCCATGCACTTTACAATCTTCCCCATAGGTATGAAGCTGAATAAACTCGATACTGAACCGCTGAAGTAAGCCTTGCCCTCTGGAGTGGACTGAACTGTGTTCCTTGAATTCGAATTATTGAAGCCTTAAATCCCCATGTGACTAGTTGGAAATAGGGACTCTATGGAAGTAGGTTGTTTATAGGAGGTCATTAGCCCAGATCTGATGTCCTCATAAGAAAAGAATGAAACACCAGAAGCCATGCACAGAGGAAGGGATGCATGACAAAGCAGGTAGCCATTTGCAAGCCAGGAGTGGATTTTCATGGGAAGACAGATACGCCATACCTCGATCTTGAACTTCTGCCTTCCAGAACTATGAGAATTTGTGTGGTTTAAGCCCAGTCTGTAAGGACCTTTCAGAGCAATCCTATTAGGGTCATCTATCCTTCCACCATTCTGAGACTAGAGAGGGTCCACCCCCCATTTTCTTAATCACCTCTCACTCTCTATGTGAAGCATTCTTTGCTTTGCTTTGCTGATGGTGGGTGACACTAAACTACGGATATATCTAATAAGCTTGTCCCTCATCATAAATGACAGATACCATAATGCCTTATTATCTTCGAATAGTCAGAAATTTAAATTCCATGATTAACACTGAAGAAGGGCAGGAAACATCTTATATTCTTTCATTGCTAGCACAGCTGGCCAAGTTATATTTGTTGAACAAACCAATGAACAACAGATGCCCAGTGTACAGTACATGTTCAGTAACTGGTAAACATTATATAAAAATATCCATCAAAATCATGAGAGAATTTCAATGGATTCTAAAGAGCTAGAAGTAACTGCATAAGTTTATTACAAGGTCAAAAGTTATTACAAGGTCAAAGGTTAAGTCCAGGGAACTCAAAGCCCTTCAGATGGATGTCCAGTCACAAGGACAGGTCAAGAGCAGGAAGCAAGGCAGAAGGCAGATCAGGTAACACAGTTGTATCAGGCTTGCATGCAATTGTTCTCCATCAAGCTGTCTTGTACAATGGTGTCCAAGAGCACAAATTTCATCTCCTTGGTTTCTCTTTCCTTCACATGTACCTTTAGGAAAAACGGTTATGAAATAAACCTTTTAAGGTTTCATGAGATATTTCATGTTTTGTCCCTCTAATGGTTCTATTAAGTCTCTTCAAAGGGGCACTTTTCTACCAGAGCAAACTTGAAGGAATAGAACATTTATTCCAAAAGCAATTTCCTTCCCCCGTTATTTTCTGTATTCCCTTGGCGGTGTTTTTGACAGTTTTACTTGAATAAGAGCTTATTTGGTCTCAAACCAGTCTCCCCTGCTGCTTGAACCTGCAGTCAAGCCTCAGACCTTTGTATGTGGACCACCCCCCCACTGCCCCGAATCTGCTACCATGGAAATAATTTCACTCACACAAGTATAGTATGTATTTTGTTGTGAGATGAGTTCAGAGATTTATAAAGAAAAAAATTAAAGTCAACTCTCAGAAAATGTATTTAGAAGTGCATTTCGTTTCTTTCAATCCATCCAAAGAAATTAAGCAGGTTTCCAGGTAGAACTTCTGTTTAGAGAAAATGCTAAAACACAGCTCTAATGATGACAGTGATGCTGTTAATGAATCCGTCTATCAACACACTAGTGGTTTGCAACAACGTGGAGAAGAAGATTATCTACAGTATCCCCATTCTGCAATAAAGAAAGGAGTTTCACTGGAGCCAATTTCCTGAACTTTGCAAAGCTTTTCAACAAAAAGACACCTTCATTAGGTTTTCTGCTTCCAGTTCCTCTGTTCTACAAATAAAGGGTCTGATACACGTGACTTTCCTAAGATCAAGTATACAGTAAGAAGCAAGAGCAAGCACTTGCTTCCTCCCCACCATGTAGTCAGTGGAGATAGGACAGCTGAGCTGTTCTAATGCATTCATTCCATCCCAAGGATGAAGCTAGCCCCTCAGGAAAAGATAGAGTTATTTTAACCCTATTTTTGTGAGATAAAAATAAACAGATGGTCGTGTAGTTCCAGAAGGTGCCTGTCTGGAAGCTTGGACAATATGATACAAATTTGTAGGACACTGAGACCTTTGATAGTCTTTGGAGGAAAGTCTGCTGTCTCTCCTATCTAGTCACTGAACCTCTGTTTCTTTCCCTGCAGCCTTTAGAGACATCCCTGGGGAGGTACTATGAAGTAAGAGGGATATCCAATTTCCCGACTCATCTTTCCTCTCTTAGCTCAACTGCTGGTCCTTCTGGCAATTCCAAAGCAGTTTGCAGGAAAAGAGGCCCAGCTGGTCTCAAAGAGCATCCTAGATTTGTGGGTCAAAAGCCATTTGGATGTAACTAAATCCAGCAAGCATTCACTAAAAGTCTTGTGTATTCACTCAAGAATTTTTATCCACCATAGCTGTGCGTTCTTGGAAGAAATGGGGCGTTTCTCATACTTCCATATGGGGGCGTGTCCACATCTCCAGATTCACAATAATACTGCCATTCTGAAAGTTCCACGGTGGTGCTTCTCATGGCAAGGTCCCTGATGTGCTAAAACCATTCCCAAATGCCAGCCTCAGCCTTCGAACCGCCTTCCTCAATCCCCCTCTTCTATCTGAGGAGTTCCCCCCGCCCCTTCCTAAAGCTGTTCACAACTGAGCTGGGAATGTTCCCTCTCTAAATGGGAATGCTCTTCTTTCATTGCAGTCCCCAGGTGTCTCAGCTAAAATTCCTGGGGCAAAGAACATTTATAGTTTGGCACATGTTTTCATAGTCAATGGGAAAAAAAAAAATTCCTCTACTGCTAATGGACTTTCTTCAGTAATATGCTGCATGGCACCCCTGGATGTGTGGGAGACTGACGTTGCCAGAATATTTCTTTTTTACAGCTTTTGTTGCTTTGACAGCTTTGATTTTATGGCGACTTCAATCATGTGTGTCCTGTTCCTTCACCTCTGGCATTTTGCAAATATTCCATTTCTCTATCGCTGCTACCATAACTGCCTTCAACAAATTGTGATTCATCAAACAGTTTCCCCCACGTCCTTCTACTGCATTCACAGGGGAGACCCCGGAGGGAGCCGCATCAGACAAACAAGGCGATGCTAAATGCTCATGAGTGAGAAAACCTATTAATTACAAAGGGGAGGAGAAACGAGACAGGAAGGAAGAAAAATTACACATAGAAGTTAATGCAGCCCCAAGCCACCACTGGCCGTTAAGCTCTGTGCTGACACTTTAAACAGGCTTTATGAGAGTGTTTACTCGATTCGCGACTATTCATGAGAAAATATGCTATTAAGTCTAACAACACAAAGTACATGTGTTATCTTAAAGATACACTGAGTCAATAAATCATACCTGAGCTTTAACAGTCTTATATTTCTCTTTCTTGTATAATCAAAGAATAATGGAAGGGGAAATGAAAAAGAGCGAGAGCCGGGAAAGACCAAATAGGTTATCTGCTCAATCTTGCTCTGACAGAGGATGAGTCTCGAGCAATCCATCTTGAGTTTTGTCATCTGGAAATTAGCACGTCAGTGGTGCTAGAGCTCCCACACATTTTGTCGTTGTCCTTTTCTATGCAGCGGAACAGAATGCTAGCTAGCTGCCTTTGCTTAAAAGAAGAACTAAAATCAGTCTTTGCTTTGTTCACCTTCTTCCTTCCTGTTCCAACTCTCTGAACCCTGTGTGAAAATGTCCTGTGTTGTGGATATTTGCAATGTTACTAATAGAAACTGGGTTGTTCACTGCTTCCTAGTCCCCATCTAGACTGAATGCAGAGGCTGGTTCTCTTTCCAGGAAATCTAACAGACTGTTCCCTCCCCATGCGTAGCATGTTCGTTTACTGCCTCCCCATGAGACTAAGATCCACATGTCCTCAAACCTTTGCAGAGAAAATTCCTCTCCTCGGCCAAGCGCCTAGCATCCTAGCCCTCTCCAAACTAGGGAGGGATTTATTTACCCATGAGCCTTTGCAGCTCTCACTCCCCTACCCCCACCCCACCCAGCAGCCATTTCTCCCTTTTTACATCTACGTTTCTCATGGATTTGTTCCACGTTACTCTTAAATCTCGGTAAGCTATAAACCTCATTTGTGTTATGAGGTAATATGATCCATTTTTATGATACAAAACAATGCGATCCCATTCATCATTAGAATGTGATCCCATACATCATTAGAGATCCCTCCCTTGTGGGTGATATTAATGCTTCAGTTTACCTCTTCAAATAGACCAATTTATTGTGATTTCAAAGGATCTGGATCCTTTCTCACAAAAGCTAAGTGAATTTTTAAGCCAAGTAGTTTACTGAAATCATTAATGCCATTAGAATTATATAAACAACTAAAAATTTATTGGAGTTTGTGACGTGATGCAAAAAATACATAGTTTATTCACTCATTACCTCCATGTCTGGCACAAAGTAGATGTTCAATAAAACATGCAGAATTAAACGTGCATTTTAGATGGTGCATCTTTTGTTCAGAGCCAAATAGTTGTAGCATGCCATCACAGGAAGCTAGAGAGATCAAGATTGCAAGTATGTCTAGTACCAGGTTGCAGAGAGCCACGAATCAAAGGAGGGCTGCTGGTCAAGAGTCCATGCCAGGGCAGTGACGCAGAAAGAATATCTGGATGTGGAACATGTTAATTGAAAATGTGTTTAGAGGAGAGTTCAGTCCCAAGGAACTAGTTCTTTGTTGTCAAAATGATTCTAGAGTTAATGCTATCATAAAAACACTTGTTGACGAGTTTTAAGTAAAAAGTCTCCCAGAATCTTTCTGTCTTAAGCATTAAGTGCTGATTTGAAGGCATCATGGAGGGATAAAGAAACTTTAAGGGGATACTAAAATAGTCCACAGAAAGAGTGATTACTCTGAGGCTGGATCTGTGAAAGCTGGAGCGGTAGGCAAAGCTAGAACTCTCCTTATGGAAGGAAGCTGAGAGAGAGGGAGGCCAAGAACTGCTAAGTGATATCATGGGGGTTACTCCCCCCCCACACACACACACACTAGATGTCAAGGTGTTGGAGCCTGAAAACTGGTACAGATGGTACAGTACAGTGTGTGTGGTGAGGATGTCTAATGCAGAGGGAAGGATGGGGCAGCAGGAAGCAGGAGGGATTTAAAGATGTCAATTCAATGGAAACATAGTGAGTCAGGTGGGTGGGTCCAATCTAGCGAGATATCGATGGTGAGGAGACCATGGCATGGGGGGGGAGGGGGGACAGTTCAAGGAAAGTGTGAAATGCTGTGTTCTCAACCACAGGAAAATTTCACAGACTCTATATTTGTTCCTTACCTTAAATATCATGACTCAGTAGTTCTGATGGGAAATTCAGTTATAAAAAAGGATTTATTTATTTTTACTTTATGTGAAGGAGTGCCTGAATGTATGTATGTGTACCACATGTGTGTCTGGTGCTCATGTAGGCCAGAAGAGGGCATGCAATTCCTGGAGCTAGAGGAAATTTTGAACAGCCATGTGGGTACTGGGAACTGAACCGAGGTCCACTACAAGCTGGAAGCACTCATAACTGCCCGCCAAGCCATCTCTCCAGCCCCTAGGTGAATTTGTTAAAATAAAAATACAAACAAAGAGACTGCTTAGGACTAACAAAATAGATTAGCAGTGCCCTGTTACCACTGTATCAAAGAGACTACTTGAGTCACAACCCATTTGTTCATCATCATATTAATTTAGTAAATTGCAATCAGATTTTTGTGAAATTAAGCAATATAGAAAATATTGAAGCTAGCTGCATAGTATACATTTGTTTCTGATACTTTCAGCTATGTTATGTATATATTCATAAAGATATGTATATATTATGTATGTGGTTGTTCGTAATATAAAATTAATGTTTTACATTTTCTGTAGGGCACAGGTGAAGGTATATTGGGACTGTAGATGAGTAATATAAAAATGGTAGAAATCCTCTTTGTGCCTGGGCAACACCAAGAACTAAGTGCGTAGGACCATGTGTGTAATCAAGAACATAGATGGGATGTCCATTCTTGAGACTCAACTCTCCCAAGAGTAGAAACTGCCAAAGACAGAAGCTTCCTCTGTCCCCAGTTTAAGCCCAACACAGAGGCAAAGACTCTACCATGCACAACCTGGAACTTCAGGGGAGGAGGTTGTGGGGAATGTATACAGTCAGAGAAAGATGAGAGTGCTGCTCAACATGGGGAACTCCTTCACCCTCCAATCTGCTCTACCATCAGCCCACCACCAGAGGAATGTGGCGCCATGGCTCATGGCTGCAGACCATAGCTCCAGTCTCATGGGAACAGTTGCACAGGACTGTGCTTCCCAGGCAGACCATGCATTGGTGCCATCTCGCCAAGCCCACTTGCTTACCATCATCACAACTCAGCTTGTTGACTGTTACTCTCAGCAGAAAAGGAGGGGCAGGGAGAGTCAGCCACACATCCCAATCCACCAGTCAGTCCAGGTTCCACAAGGCAAAAGGGCAAAGGCTATAATAACCTGAAGAAATAGACAGGAGACTCTGGGGAAGCCATGGTCCACACCTGGATGGGGTGGAGACTTTCCTTGGGAGGGGAGCACCCACACTCCTCTAAGTAAACCCTCACCCACTGCTCTGTAAGTAAGATCAATAAACTCCCTGGTTTCCCAGACTGCAGTTTGGTGAAATTAGACTTGGGTTTGTCACAGAGACCAATATTTGAGGGCAGATGTCATTTGTGCCTCCCAAAAGGAATTTTAGCTACAGGAGAGGACCACAGCTCTGGCTCACAAGAGGAGACAATTCTTATAGCCCAAACTTTTAAAGTCAGTGTTGTACCAGACAAAAGCAATTTTAAGACAGAATTTCAGGCAAAATGTTTGGCATTAAGTTAAATCGATCAAGTCTTGTGGGAAAAAAAATAAGCCAGATTTTAAAAGGGATGATTCTATTCCTAGCCTCATTACCTACATATTGGTGTTTCCCATGCAAGCCCAAAATGACTTTATTTCTGCATAAGGAATAAATAACATTTGTACACTCTCTCATTTATGACAATTCAATAATACTATTGGTGACAATTACTTTGGAATCTGGAAGAAAGGCAACTATAAGCAAAAATATCACATGATTTTATTTAAAATTAGAAAAAGATATTTAAGTATTAGTTGGGAATATGTTTAAGAATCTCATTGAGGTCAGCCAAGAGGATCATGGGAGTAAGTCCTGCAGCCAACTTAGAGGAACTGGCTGGCAGCAGAGGGAGTACAGGGCTCAGAGAGTGTCATCTGGGTTATTACCCACCCAGTTCTCACAGAATAGAAAGGGAAGAGTTGAGCTGGGCGTGGTGGCACATGCCTTTAATCCTAGCACTTGGGAGGCAGAGGCAGGTGGATCTTTGTGAGTTCAAGGCAGCCTGGTCAACAGAGAGAGTTCCAGGATAGCTGGGGCTACAGGGAGACCCTGTCTCTAAAAAAAAAAAAAAAAAAAGGGAAGAGTGAACTATACCTATACCTTCCAATATATAACCAAAATTGAAAGCCTGAAACCTAGACAAGTCAACACTCCATAAACAAAGAGAATAATACAATGAAGGCATCTGAAGGAATCAAGGAAAGCAATCCTTCAACATGGTGAAGAGGCAGTTGAGATTCACATCAGAATAACAGAATACAGGCAAAAGGCAAACCACATGCCAAGAGCACAATGAAAGAACAATATGGGAAAAATGCAGAATAATTCCATTACAGAGCCTGTGGAGGACTCCTACAATGGGATCTCTTTGAGGTAGCCCAGGACACAGATTGTAGAATAACAATCAAAGATGTATTCAAAGAAATCATAGAACTAAGAGGAGAGAACGAAAAACTCAGAAAGGACCTAGAGGAAGACAAGGATAAACTTCGGGAAGAACTAAGAGGAGAAAATGATAAACTCTGGAAAGAGCTAGAGGGAGAAAATGACAAACTCTGGAAGGAAGTGGAAACACTGAAAATATCCTGTGCTGAAATGAAAAAGGAAACCAGGTCGATTGCCAGTCAGATCCTTCCAGAGCTGCATAGCCCTGCGGATTCAGCAGTACGGGGGCTGGAAAACAGCCTCGCCATGCACGCTAGCTCTCATGGGGCCACCTCTTGGGGCTGCAGAGGCACACTGTGTTAGAACCTGGAATGGGGAAGAAACCTTCGGGGGCACATTGGTGCTTCCCTTGCTCCTCAGCCCACAGTTATGCAGGCTTTAGTCTGGCCCCGGTGTCTTTGGACGGTGGCTAGACCTCAGAGAAATCAATGTTCCTTGCTAGTTGTAGTCTTGAAAAGTTTTCTTTCATCAAGAGGTCTTTTAGTATATTCTTAAATTAACATGGGTTCTCAAGTATTAATTATGGGTATGGGTAGACATTTACACTTGGGCTAGTACTTGATGAAGCCCAGTGCTTCATCGCTAGGGAAAACGTTTTTGCCTAGTAGACCTGTATGCCATGTTCCCATGAGAAAGCTCTAAATCCAGTCTCCAAAGCAGTTGAATAAATTAGGTGAATTTAAAACAGGGAGTAGGTGAAATGCTTGCTGTGCTAGCAGAGTACCTGAGTTTGAGTCCCCAGAACTCAGGTAAACAGAACCATACATCATTAAGGCCCCTGTATCCCAGCACTGCTGGGAACCTGTAACCCAGTGTTCATGGGTAGAGACAGGAGGATCCCTGGCAGTCACTGGCCAGACTATCTAGCTTAAAGGGCCAGCTTCTAGTTCAGTGAGGAAACCCTGTCTCAATAAAGTGGAGGAAGACACCTGACTTGGATCTCTGTCCTGTATATGCATTCACACACACATACTCTATGCTGCCATTTGGCTACTGGATGATGGTTCTCAACTCCACACCTGCCCATTTTGGAATTAATTAAAAACACTCACTGATCTGGGCATTATTAAAGTAACAGTCAGCTGGTAGCTCCATAACCTACCAAGAGTCACACCCTTAAAAAAGACTGACTCTCCCCTTCTCAGCAGCTATTAGTTTATCAGGTAGGGTTGGGGTTTCTTGCCCACTTCTAGTTTATGCTGGGATGTTGTCTGACTCCCACTTACATGGAACTTGTGCAAGCTGTCACTACTGTTATGAGGTCATATGAATAACTTCCCAGCTGTTTGAAAAATTTTCCTTGTGGTCATCCACCTCCTCTGGCTCTTACTTCTGCAGTTATCTGTGAGCCTTTGGAGGCAGAAGTTTCATATAGCTGTCCAATTCAGGGATAATCAATTTTAGTCCTCTTGTTCTCTGTACCTTGGCTAGTTGTGGTTTCTGTGTTAATCACTATCTGGTGCATAAGGATTCTCTGGTGAGAGCTAAGAGATGCATTGATCTATGGGTATAGAAATAAGTGATTAGGAGTCCCTTAAATACTGTATCTATTTAGAAGAATAATACTACTGGGCTCTGTGGCTTGTTTAGCCACATGTTCCCAGGGCAACCTGAGTGAAAAAAGCAATACGGGGGGGGGGGATTTCTATACCAGACTTCAAACTACAGGGCTATAGTCATAAAAACAGCCTGGTACTGGCACAAAAACAGACCTGTAGACCAATGGAACAAAACTGAAGACCCAAACTTGAGCACATACAATTTCAGCCACCTCATATTTAACAAAGGGACCAAAAAGACTCAATAGAGGAAAGACAGCATCTTCAGCAAATGGTGTTGGCAAAACTGGATGACCACTTGTAGAAGAATAAAATTATACCCCTACCTCTCACCCTGTACAAAAATCAATGCCAAATGGATCAAAGACCTCAATGTGAATCCCCAAACTCTTAAGGAGAAATTTGGCAAACAACTTATAAGACATAGGCATAGGAAAAGATTTTCTAAATCAGACAGCAGCTGCACAGGAAATAAGGTTGACAATTGACAAGTGGGACCTTATTAAACTCTAAAGTTTCTGTACAGCGAAAGAAACAATCAGGGAAGGGAAGAGAAAACCCACAGAGTGGGAAGAAACCTTCACTGCTGATACATCTGACAGAGCATTAATTCCCAGAATATATAAACTACTCAAAATACAAAGAAGAAAACAAATGACTCACTCACAAGATGGAGTAAAGAGCTGAAGAGAGACTTCACAAGTGATGCAATAGAGATGGCTGAGAAACATCTTAAAAAGTGTTCAACATCGTTAATAATTAAGGAAATGCAAATTAAAACCACTTTAAGATATCATCTCACTCCTGTAAGACTGGCTAGGATAAAGAAAACTAACGGGGGGCCGGAGAGATGGCCTAGTGGTTAAGAGCACTGACTGCTCTTGCAGAGGACCTGGGTTCGATCCCCAGCACCCACATGGTGGCTGAGAGCTGTCTTTAACTCCAGTTCCAGGGGAATCCGATGCCCTCTTCTGACTGCCACAGCATTGTACAACACAGGTGCACAGACCTGCATGCAAACAGTACATTCATACACATAAAGAATAAATAAAATTAAAACAAATTTTAAAAAAAGAAAACTAATGATACCAAATGCTGGATATGTTGTGGGGAAAGGGGAACACTCATCCACTGTTGGTGGGAATGCGATCTTGTACAACCACTCAAAATGAGCCTACCACCTGACCCCACCATACCACTTCTGTGTATATATCCATAAGACTCATCCTACCACAGAGATAAATGTACAGCCATATTTATTGCAGCTCTCTTCACAATAGCAAAGAGCTGGAACCAACCCAAGTGCTCCTCAACCAATGAGTGGATAGAGAAAATGTGGCACATGTACACAACGGAGCTCTATGCAGCAGTAAAGAAAGATGACATCGTGAAATTTGCAGGTAAATGGATGGAACTAGAAGATTTTATGTTAAGTGAAGTAACACAGTCCCAGAAAAAATAAAAGAGGAATGGTATCCTTCATCTGTTGACACTAGTACCAAGTACCTAGTTGTAAGGCAAACTGAGCAACATTAATGTTATATTTCTCCTGATCTGAAAACAACTGTGCTCTTATATTGTGAATCCCTAGACAGGTTATAGAACTAACCTACCATTTATTTTCAGACTTTGCATTTTTGGTATATGATGGTGGGTATGTATGAATATTTTAGAGTAATATAAAATTAAAATAGTAAAATGCAAATCAAGAAATAAGATATGGAAATAATATATTGTTTTCAGAAGATACAATTTTTTTCCATTATTAATAATTTTATTGAAGTTTTGTGTATTTCATACAGTCTTAATTCTCAGTCTTCATCGCTTTTATACCCCCTTCTCCACTGACACCCTCCCATAGCCTGGCCCTTGACTTCATACATTCTGTCATTTATGTTGGGGTCTATTGTGCAAATTACTCTCCCCAAGCATTCTTCAGTGGGCTCTGCTACCCATTTCTTCAGTTCCATGCTGGGCTTTTGTCTGGTTTAGCTTGCATGAGTCTTGTGCATACCGATACCAATGCTGTAGGTTCATATGAACAGGGTCCCAGGAGCTTGTAGGATTCATTTCTATATGGTCTTGTACCATCTCCCCACCTTTTATAGTCTTTCCACCCCTTTTTCCCCTATATTTTTAATTTTATGTATATGAGTTATTGCCTACATGTAAGTGCACCTGTGTCATACAATGCCTGTGGAGATCAGAAGAGGGCATCAGATTCCTCTGGAACAGGAGTTATAGATGGTTGGTTGTTAGCTGCCATGTGGGTGCTTGGAATCAAACCCAGGTCCTCTGCAAGAGCAGTCAGTGCTTTTAACTGCTGAGCCATCTCTCCAGCCCCAGGTTTGTTAAGGGAGAACTGTTCTCTCTAGGATTAAAGGTTCATTGTCTGCTTCCCAACACATGACTGGCTCCACTCCAGTTTTCCCTCCATTCTCCACTTGTTCCCTGGCATCTTTTCCAACTTCCAAAACTGTAGTCCCCAGAGAAGGCTCTCCTTAGAAGAGCAAGTACTCCCTGCTGTCTTCTCACACAACCCCAGGCACTCTTTCAACAAATATTTTTTCAATACTTAAGAAAATTGATTCAATGCCTCTAAGCACTGGGGAGATACACCATGATCAAAACAACATTCTCTCTCTTGTGGAAATAATAATCTAGTGGAAGCAGAAAGATAATAAACAAATAAGCACATAATATATGGCAGAGATAATAAAGCCTCTGCAGAGGAAAGAATAAATGCAACCCAAGAATCCAGAGTGGAAAGATCCTCTGGGTGAGGGTAACATTTACACAAAATCCAGACCTGAATAAGAGAGATGTGGCCACTTAAAGAAGACTGTTCAAGGGAGAAGGAACAGCAAAGCCCAGAGTTGGATGCAGGAGCACACTTGGAATGTTTGAAGAAAGTCACAGAGAACAGAGGGAGTAGGAGAAGGTGAGAGCACAGGAGATGAGGTCATAAGCAGCCAGTGCCAACTCAAACTCCTGTAAGCTCTGGCAAGGACTCTTGGCTCTTACTTTAGTGTAATGAAAGCACTGGGAAATTTTGAGCAAAGAGTGACCAGACCTTGCTCCTATTTTTAAAATTCACTCTATTTGCTCTGAGTAGACCATAGGCTTGGGCTGAGGATCCTGGGAAGCCTGTGACAAGGCCAATGGAAGAGTCTAGATGAGTTGGCCTGGGGTGACTGCAGAAATGGAAATAAAAAGGAGTATTGACCAATGTTTTGAGGAATTAGGCTGTAGGAGAAAGGAGAGAGATGGTTAGATTATCGATGAGGGCAGGGGGTGGGGGTAAAGGAAAAATAATTATTAGGATGTATACCAACATAATTTATACTGGTGAAAATAATCCAGTTAAAATCCCGGTGGTGGGAATGAAGACAGATGAGCTGCCACACGTTTTGGAAAGTGATAAAAAGTGGAACCAAGGAGGCAAAACTACAGGCTGGTCACCACAGACAAGGGACAGCTCTCCTACTGCAGGGGCGGGAACGGAGAGCAGCTACAAGCTGAGGCACCTAAGGTAAGGGGGGGGGTAGGGAAGGTATCTCACTGGAGGAAGTATGGACTGGGGGTATACCCTTGCGGTTTATAGCCTGGCCCCACGTCCTGAGTGCAAATGTTGTGTGGCCAGCTGGCCTCTGCTCTAGGGGCAGTGCTGTCCTAGCCACGATGGAGTGATCCCTTCAGACTGCAATTCAGAATAAACCCTTCCTTCCTTAAATTGCTTCTTGTCAGGCATCTGGTCACAGCAACAAGTCACTGGTGCACATGCTAAAGAATCATGTCAGGTGTGCAAGAAGCAGTTGACTGACAGTAACTTACGGTTACTGTCAAGTCCTTGATGGTCAAGCCTGTCAGCCTGAGTGGATTTACAAGCACCACGGAAGCATGCCTTTGAAACTACCAGTACTGGTATTTCCAGAGACTTTAACTGATATACAAAGACCAAAGCTAGATATGGTGGTTCTCTCCGATGGACTAAGATCCTGGATTACATAAAAGGAGAAAGCAAATTAATACCAGCATTCATCTCTCTCTCCTTCCTGACTGCAGACACAGTGTGAGCAGCTGCCCAGGCTCCTGCCACTGTGCCTTTCCCACCTCGATAGAACTGGGAGCCCAAACCTTATCTCTTTAAAATGCTTCTTGTCAGGTATTTTATGACAAGATATGCTGGAGCAACTGGGGATCTCCTACTTCAAGTATTGCCTGGTTCATCAGAATTTTCCAACGTGGCTAAAACCCAAATTAACATGAATGATACACAGCTTTCCAGGGCTAATGACAAGAGGTAGATTCTTCTGGCTTTTGAGTTCCCACATTTCTACTGCTGGAAGCCAGGTGATACTAGCTAACTCCCTACCTTTCCTCCCCCACAAAACGGCTCCTGCAGCGCCCCTCCCTCCATGTTTCTTCAGTGAAATCGCACCAGGGCATATCTAATAGAAGAAACCTAAATTGTATTTTAGGCCCTAGCTGCAAAGGAGATTTGAAAATTATGTTCCTAGGAGTCTACCTTAGAGATAGAGGTCACCTACAGGGAGAAATCGACAAGCAGAAGGAAGGTATTCAGAAAATGCTTTGAAGCCAACACCACAGCATCCATAAGCTGCAGGTCTTTATCAAGTTGCTGTCATATTTCTAACCTTTTGCATAATGCAGTTTAAAATAGTATACAACAAATGTTTTGCTGAATAAACAGAGAAAAATAAGTGAGAAAATAACATTCTTGGGCACAACCAGGTTTCACTCTTGGTATCCACTTTAAATTCTACAAAAAATAAAAATGCAATGTGCATGTCTTTTAGTAGGAAAGTGCTACCTTATATCCACAGGGTTGTTCAGTACCTGAAGACTGTGAGGAGTCAGATCATTGAACTCTCATTCACATAATGGTCATGAGGAGGTATTAAGTTTCTGGGAATGTGTGAGTAGGTAGAACAGAATAAGTATTCATTCATTAAATATGTGTGTGTGTGTGTGTGTTGTGTGTGTGTGTGTTGTGTGTGTGTGTGTTGTGTGTGTGTATTTAGCTCTTTCTGTAGCCAGATTTTGTTCTTGGTGCTGGGTACATGGCAAAGAACCAGAGAGAAGAATCATTGTTTCCAGTGGCAACACAAAGGCATGCTTCCTATTTTGCAATTACAAAACTAAAACACATTTACAATAGGGTCAAAAAGTAGAAGATGACACTGTCAGTATTTAGAAGAGTACTGAGCACAATTTTCTATTTTTTCACATTTTTTAAAACTTGTGTTTGTGTGTGTGTGTGTCTGTGTGTGTTTCTATGTGTGAATATATGTCCATGTATGAGCACATGAACCTGTGTACACTCAGAGTCCAGATGAAGGCACCGAATCCCACAGAGAGGGATTTGATGCATTTGTGGGATGCCCAGCTTATAGTGTAGTGCTGAGAGAACTCCAGTCCTCATGACTGAGTAGCAAGCACTCTTATCCACTGACATGTCTCTTCAGCACTTTTCTGTTTCTTTAGACTTATTTTATTCATATTAATCATGAGATTATGTGCATGTGTGCTAGAATAGAACTCAGGTCCTTTATAAGAACAGTCCACGTTGACCACTGCTGAGCCATCCCTCCAGCCCCATTTCTGCTTTTTGATACATATTCCTGCATGAACATAATCATTGCAAAACCAGAATATTAGCTAAAAAACACAGTTTTCTATTTTGCTTTTATGTACTTTACATTATGGTACTTATCTCATTCACAGTCTTTATAACATTTAAAATTCTATACCTGTTATTCTGTTATAGGAGTACCACAAGTAAGCACTTTTTGTTTGTTTTGTGTGTGTGTTTGCATATGTGTGTGTGTTTATACATGCAGAGGTCAGCAAGTAAGTTGCTTTGCTTTGCTTTGTTTTGTTTTGTTTGTTTTGTTTGACATGAGGTGATACTAAAAACCCTAGACCTGAGATATGAATTTCCCATTTCAGCTCCTGAGCAGCAAGCACATTTTGATGGCTGAGCAAATTCTAATTTTTCATTCTTATCAACAATGCTTTAATGAACATTGTGCATGTATATCTGCACCCTTACCCAATGATTTCTTTCTAACTATTTCACAATTGTGTGATTACTAGATCAAAAAGTGGATTTGTGTTCATTTGTTAGTCCCCTCCAGAAAAAAAAAACATTCCACTAATTTCCCCCTTCTCCATGCTGGACATTAGCATGCTTGTTGCCTATACCTTAGCAAATTTGGCCCTTTTCACTAATAATCAACTTTTGATGATTCGCCCAGTGACTTTCCACAGTAGGGAGGAATGGAGTTGGACAACTGTCGCTATTTGATAAGTCAAAAGATTTTCTTGATATGTCTCTTTGTCCACAAGGATTACCCTGTACCCAGTGGGAGCCTTACCTGTTTCCTGCAGATAGGAAAGGCTGAAGACTTCATCAGGGAGAAAATTGGAGAGCAGATAACTTCCTTCCTTGAGGAACGCTTCCTTCTGTCATCGCCTACCCAGGTCTTCATTAATAATGTGGATTGTGCTGAGTGTGGCTGCAGGCCCTGTAATCCCAGTACTTCGGAAGTCATCACAGGGAGGCTGAGTACACCTGTCCAGGGAATCCGAGTCCAGCACAGGCTATGTGAGACAGTGTCTCAAAAACAAAGCAAAACAAACAAACAAAAATCTGATTTCACTCAAAAACTTTCAGACAGTGTTGGTGGTGACGTATAGAATTCAGTTCTACAGATATATCTGCACCCAGTACACAGAGTAATCACTGAAGATAACGTATTGTGAGCCACTAAAAAGTAGATGCGTAGCACCTGAGAATCATGAGAATCTCTTAGGATGCCTATGTCCTACCCTAGGAGATTGGACTGAGTTCCACTTTTCAGGTGTTAATAGTTAATAGTTAATACTTTCATTTGTAACAGTGTCAACAATTCCACAATTACTCAAACTCCCCCATCTTACTGTTAATATCCAAATACACTGAATAAAATTATAGATACTATGTAGTAGGTTCTGGACTTGGAATTAACTTTTTGACACTGAAGCGTGTACATAAATTCACCATTTTTGTCAAGCTATTTCTTGAGATGTGGCCAATCATCACTTAAGAGGAACATGAGTAATTTCTCTCAAGAAAGCCCTAGAGACACTTGCCTCTAATTCAGAACTCCCTGAAGATCACAGGAAATGAGGAGAGTTGAGTTGAGCCTGGGTGAACTGCAAAGCACCCAGATTACACAACTACTGGATTGTCAGTGCTTCCCCAAGCCCATCACTCCCTGTCCTTTTCCCATCGCCTAATGCTAAAATCCTTTAACTTCTTCAATAAGCAAAAGCTGGTTAAATCCAAAAGAGGTTAGACTATCCCTGTCCTCAGTCCATGTGGAACCAGTCATGAGTTGCTTCCAGGCTGTCAGGCCAGTCTTTATTTCCTCTTAAATATGCTTTACTGGTTTCATTTTCTACTAACATTATCACCCCATTTGGCTGGACCTCAACCTCTGCCCATGACTTCCACTCTGGCCTTCATGCTTCTATTCTATTTTTTTTTTATTCATTTAATTTAATTTCCGTATGCGTATGAATGTACTGTCTGCATGCAAGTTTGTGGCACCCATGTCGTGCAATGCCACGGAAGTCAGAAGAGGGTGTCAGATTCCCCTGGACTGGAGTTCCTCCTGGAATTGGAGTTTCAGACGGTTCGGCCGCGCATGTGGGTGCTGGGGATCGAACCTGGGTCCTCTGTAAGAGCGGTCGGCGCTCTTAACCGCTAGGCCATCTCTCCAGCCCCTTCTATTCTATTTTCTAGAGATCAGTGTATTCATCTGGAGAGTTGTGATTTCTATTCTATTTTCTAGATATCACAACTCTCCATACACTGGTCCCCAGCTGGCATACTGACTACCTGTCCCAACAGAGCCACATCTTTCTCTGTTGTTCTTCATTCTGTACCTCCTATGACTCAGACTAAAAAAACATCTTCTAGCTGAAGTGTTATACGAAGTTCATGTCTTCCTTCCACCCCTGTCATGGTCCTCTTTCTTGAAGAAGAGAACACAGGCAATATATTAGATACATTGTTCATTGCTGTTCACATACATGTGTCCACATATATGACAAGAGCATATGGCAAGGAAGGTAGTGCAACAGGAATGGCTTGTGACTGTGATAGTAAAGTACCATCTGCTCCTATCCCAGTGTCCCAGAAAGCACAGAGAGTACTAGAAGGGAGAGAGAGTCTGTAGACCTCAAGCCCCATCCCAATTAAACAACTTCATCTAGCTATCTAGCTAAGTTCCCACCCTCCCCAAAGTTCCACAGCCTCCCTAAAAAAAAAACAAAAAAACAAAACGCTAGCAGCTTGTGGATGAGGTATTCAAATACCTGAGGCTGTACGGGGACATTTTTATCAACAAACTGTTAGATTCCAATACTTGGTCACAAAGGCGTATTGTGTCCTAAATAAAAATACATCCATTCTAATTTCAAGGGTCTGCAATAGGTTTACAGTCTCCACACTGGTCAAAATTCCATCCAAAGTCCCTTCTAAGATACAGGCAACATCTAACTTGATAGCCCCTGTGAAATAATAAACAGTTTAAAGACTTCCAACATACAATGGCACAGAGTAATACATTCCCCATCAAAAAGGGAATAATTGGGGTTTTGGAACAAATTACCAAATTAAAGCACAAATGAAACAATAGGGCAAATTGCAAACCCCGCTGCACCTGATTCCGTGGTGGCACCCTCTGTGCTCCATGGTGCCTGGGGAGCTCTGTCCTCACAATCCTTTAGTCTGTGGCTTAAGTTCCCCTCTTTGCAGGTGACCCCACTTAGTGCCTAAAGCTTTCCTTGCAAACATCCCACATTTCTGGCATCTCGAATATCCCAGCTTTCCACTGTAGCTCACTCAGGCTTTACCTTCCCAGCTTCATGCACAACTGCCCAGGAGCTCCATGCAGGGAATTCAACCCTAACACACACAGCCTGGCCTCAGTGGCCAGTGGGTGCAAGGCTCTGTGACTCTTGCCCTCATGCATCCCTGCAAAAGCAGCACCAGGTGGATAATGCCAAGCTCCGCCAGCTTCAGATGCAACCTCTTCTTGCTTCAAGCACAGCTGTCTCCACGTTTGTGTGCCTTCACACCTGAATGTGAGAAAACACTTCCCTGGTAATTTCCCAACAAGATACTCAGAAGACCTCTTTTTTTTTTTTTTTTTTTAATTTTTTTTTTTAAGGGATTCTACAACAATGACACAGTTGTTTGCAGATAACTATGATGTTACTCAGTATGTCATACAATTAAGTATTGGTGCATTTTGCAAGTATCTATGTCCAAATTTTGAACAACCCAAGGTTCCCATAGGTCCAGTTGGAGAAGCTTGTATGCACAGCATGTTGATCAATCAGGTGTCCAGACTATATTCCTAAGTCTCATGATTCACCCCTATCTCTCCACAGCTCTTACATCTACCACGCCTCCTCTTCCGTAGTTTGTTCCTGGGCTTTGGGAAAGGGGCACAAGTGGGTGAGAAGAAAACAGTCTACATTCTTTGGAGTTGTCTTTTGGACTCTGGTCTGTTCGTTTTTTTTTCCCTTCACGGATTGACAGCTTTCATAGTGATACCCTTTTCAGTCATACTAACAAAGCTCAAGCTATTGGATGTACAGGCATTTAAGCAGTACCACTTTTGTGTCAAGCTAGCTTCACAGCTTAGCAAGACTCTATCTTTTTAAGAAACCACTCTTTAAAATAAATTCACATTGTTATAATGTGAAAATCTTCAGTGATAAGGTCTTTTCATCAGCTATCCTCTCCTACTGCCCCAGTGCTAAGTCAGTTACTCTCTTTAATGGTACTCATTTCTTTAATGTTGTAGATGCTTTGTGTGCATCTGCCCTGTTCACAGATTTAATCCATTCATCCTTCTTTCTTCGCCAAAGTACATATTTTTCATAACTTCCTACTACTCTCTCCTCTCAGCTGCTTAAAGATATTCTTTGCAGGGCTAGAGAGATGGTTCATCAGTTAAGAGCACCGACTGCTCTTGCAGAGGACCTGGTTCAATTCCCAGCACCACATGGTGGCTAAGAACTGTCTTTAACTCCAGTTCCAGGGGAATTTGATGCCCTCTTCTGACCCCGCAGCATTGCAGGACCATGGGTGTACCTACCTACATGCAGACAGTACAGCTCATACACAAAAATATATAAATAAAAAAAAATTTTTAAAGTTGTTCTCTGCAAACATTTTAGGTCATTACATTTAAAACAACCTCACCGGGCGTGATGGCACATGCCTTTAATCCTAGCACTCAGGAGGCAGAGGCAGGTGATATTTGTGAGTTCAAGGCCAGCCTGGGTCTACAGAGTTCCAGGACAGCTGGGCTACAAGGAGACCCTGTCTTGAAAGACAAAAAAAAAAAAAAAAAAAGCAGCCTCATGGGCTAGACATGGTGGTGCACCGCCTTTGTTCCCAGTACTGGGGAGGCAGAGGCTGGGAGATCTTGAGTCAAGGTCAGCCTGGTCTACACAGTGAGTTCCAGGACAACTGGAGCTACAGGGAGACCCTGTATCAAATATCCAAAAGAAAAGAAGAAAGAAAGAAAGAAAGAAAAGAAAGAAAGAAGAAAGAAAGAAAGAAAGAGAGAGAGAGAGAAAGAAGAGAGAGAGAGAGGAGAGAAAGAAAGAAAGAAAGAAAGAAAGAAGAAAGAAAGAAAGAAAGAAAGAAGAAAGAAAGAAGAAAGAAAGAAACAAGCCTCATGCAAATTTTCAAAGCCCGGTTGAACTATAACCAGATTCTTTGCCAGAATTGTACATCAAATGGCCTCTAGTCCAATTCCCATGAGTCCTTATACCCCTCAGAAACCCGTCAATAAGCCTGTCTTTCCCTGCATTCTGGTCATTCTGGTCTTCCATCCTCTCACCAGAATGATCCATAAGCTCTATTTATGACATTAAGAATGACTTTAGCCTTCAGTTCCAAACTCTTCCACACTTCCTCCCACAAACCAGCTCAGGGCTTACAAATCACAGGGTCCATTGTATCACAGTGACAACCCCACATCTTGATACCAGTTTTCTGTTTCTACATTTTCTCAGTACTGACGAAGAAGATTGTAGGGTAGATGAAGTTTATTTTCAGCTGACAATTTGAGGGTACAATCTATCCTAGTGGGGGAGGCCCGTATTTTAGTCAATTTTCTGTTGCAGTAATAAAACATCATTGCCAAAAAAAAAAAAAAAAAGAAGGTTTATTTTGAGCTTATAGTTCTAGGGAATTAGAGTCCATTATGGCGGGAGGCATGGTGGCAAGAGGTGCAGGAGCAGGAACAGAAAGCAGAGGTTCAACATCTTCAAGCAGGCACAGGAAGCACAGCAAGGCTGGAAACCTGGCAAAGCTCAAGACTCTCTAAGCCCGCCCCCAGTGGCATGCTTCCTGCAGCATGGCCACACTTTTAAGACCTCCCACAAGAGCAGCCAATCTAACTGGGAACAATATTCCAAACACAATTGGAACCTGTGGGAGACATTCTCATTCATTACCACCGCAGCATGGCAGCAGTAATGTTTTGCAGCTGTGGTGACTGAAGGAGGCTGCTTGCTCACATCTTAGCCTGACCAGGAAGCAGAGTGAGAGAACTGGAAAGGGGCCAGGACATAAATGTCCACACTAATCCCAGAGATCCCCTTCCCTCAAATAGGCCCCCAAAGCTTCAGCATCCTTTCAAAACAGCATCATGAGATAAAGACCCAGTGTTCAAGCAGGTATATGTTACATCCAAACCACAGTAGACAAAAACAGACTGAAAGACTGCCATGGTTTGAATGGTGATAGCCTGCCAAAAAGCATGTTGAAAGTTGTACAATATTGCAACATTCCTATAATCCAGTATAATAATACGAAGGTGGGGCTTAGGAGGTATTAATTAATAATTAGCTATAAAGACTCCTCTAGTGGAGGAGATTGTTACCCTTAAAAAGGTGTTGATGGAGCATATCTTTGCCTTTTATCTTTAGTTTTAGTATCAGAGATCCTTCATAATATACCTAATCTATCAGGACTCTGACCTTGAATGTCCTAGCCTCCCAGAATTATGAATAAATTTTTCTTTACAAATAGCCATTCCTTTTTTTTTCTTTTTTATTGATGCTTTGTGTTTTTCATACATCATTTTCCAATTCAGTTCAGGCATATATCCCCTTCCCTTCCATACAATTAGTAATTGGTGCATTTTGCAAGTATCTATGTCCAAATTTGAACAACCCAAGGTTCCCATAGTCCAGTTGAGAAGACTTGTGCACAGCATGTTGATCAATCAGGTGCCAGACTATATTCCTGTAGTCTCAATGATTCACCCCTATCTCTCCACAGCTCTTACAATCTACCAGCCTCCTCTTCCGTAGTTTGTTACCTGGGCTTTGGGAAAGGGCACAAGTGGTGAGAAGAAAACAGTCTAATTCTTTGGAGTTGTCATTTTGGACTCCGGTCTGTTCGGTTTGTTTCCCTTCACGGATGACAGCTTTCAAGTGATACCCTTTTCAGTCATACTAACAAAGCTCAAGCTATTGGATGTACAAGGCATTTAAGCAGTACCACTTATTGTGTCAAGCTATGCTCACAGCTTAGCAAAAAAAGTAGATGCGTAGCACCTGAGAATCATGAGAATCTCTAGGATGCCTATGTCCTACCCTAGGAGATTGGACTGAGTTCCACTTTTCAGGTGTTAATAGTTAATAGTTAATACTTTCATTTGTAACAGTGTCAACAATTTCACAATTACTCAAACTCCCCCATCTTACTGTTAATATCCAAATACACTGAATAAAATTATAGATACTATGTAGTAGGTTCTGGACTTGGAATTAACTTTTTGACACTGAAGCGTGTACATAAATTCACCATTTTTGTCAAGCTATTTCTTGAGATGTGGCCAATCATCACTTAAGAGGAACATGAGTAATTTCTCTCAAGAAAGCCCTAGAGACACTTGCCTCTAATTCAGAACTCCCTGAAGATCACAGGAAATGAGGAGAGTTGAGTTGAGCCTGGGTGAACTGCAAAGCACCCAGATTACACACCTACTGGATTGTCAGTGCTTCCCCAAGCCCATCACTCCCTGTCCTTTTCCCATCGCCTAATGCTAAAATCCTTTAACTTCTTCAATAAGCAAAAGCTGGTTAAATCCAAAAGAGGTTAGACTATCCCTGTCCTCAGTCCATGTGGAACCAGTCATGAGTTGCTTCCAGGCTGTCAGGCCAGTCTTTATTTCCTCTTAAATATGCTTTACTGGTTTCATTTTCTACTAACATTATCACCCCATTTGGCTGGACCTCAACCTCTGCCCATGACTTCCACTCTGGCCTTCATGCTTCTATTCTATTTTTTTTTAATTTTTTTTATTCATTTTATTTATTTCTGTATGCGTATGAATGTACTGTCTGCATGCAAGTTTGTGCACCCGTGTCGTGCAATGCCACGGAGGTCAGAAGAGGGTGTCGGATTCCCCTGGAACTGGAGTTCTCCTGGAATTGGAGTTTCAGACGGTTCTCGGCCGCCATGTGGGTGCTGGGGATCGAACCTGGGTCCTCTGTAAGAGCGGTCGGCGCTCTTAACCGCTAGGCCATCTCTCCAGCCCCTTCTATTCTATTTTCTAGAGATCAGTGTATTCATCTGGAGAGTTGTGATTTCTATTCTATTTTCTAGATATCACAACTCTCCATACACTGGTCCCCAGCTGGCATACTGACTACCTGTCCCAACAGAGCCACATCTTTCTCTGTTGTTCTTCATTCTGTACCTCCTATGACTCAGACTAAAAAAACATCTTCTAGCTGAAGTGTTATACGAAGTTCATGTCTTCCTTCCACCCCTGTCATGGTCCTCTTTCTTGAAGAAGAGAACACAGGCAATATATTAGATACATTGTTCATTGCTGTTCACATACATGTGTCCACATATATGACAAGAGCATATGGCAAGGAAGGTAGTGCAACAGGAATGGCTTGTGACTGTGATAGTAAAGTACCATCTGCTCCTATCCCAGTGTCCCAGAAAGCACAGAGAGTACTAGAAGGGAGAGAGAGTCTGTAGACCTCAAGCCCCATCCCAATTAAACAACTTCATCTAGCTATCTAGCTAAGTTCCCACCCTCCCCAAAGTTCCACAGCCTCCCTAAAAAAAAAACAAAAAAACAAAACGCTAGCAGCTTGTGGATGAGGTATTCAAATACCTGAGGCTGTACGGGGACATTTTTATCAACAAACTGTTAGATTCCAATACTTGGTCACAAAGGCGTATTGTGTCCTAAATAAAAATACATTCATTCTAATTTCAAGGGTCTGCAATAGGTTTAACAGTCTCCACACTGGTCAAAATTCCATCCAAAGTCCCTTCTAAGATACAGGCAACATCTAACTTGATAGCCCCTGTGAAATAATAAACAGTTTAAAGACTTCCAACACACAATGGCACAGAGTAAACATTCCCCATCAAAAAGGGAATAATTGGGGTTTTGGAACAAATTACCAAATTAAAGCACAAATGAAACAATAGGGCAAATTGCAAACCCCGCTGCACCTGATTCCGTGGTGGCACCCTCTGTGCTCCATGGTGCCTGGGGAGCTCTGTCCTCACAATCCTTTAGTCTGTGGCTTAAGTTCCCCTCTTTGCAGGTGACCCCACTTAGTGCCTAAAGCTTTCCTTGCAAACATCCCACATTTCTGGCATCTCGAATATCCCGGCTTTCCACTGTAGCTCACTCAGGCTTTACCTTCCCAGCTTCATGCACAACTGCCCAGGAGCTCCATGCAGGGAATTCAACCCTAACACACACAGCCTGGCCTCAGTGGCCAGTGGGTGCAAGGCTCTGTGACTCCTGCCCTCATGCATCCCTGCAAAAGCAGCACCAGGTGGATAATGCCAAGCTCCGCCAGCTTCAGATGCAACCTCTTCTTGCTTCAAGCACAGCTGTCTCCACGTTTGTGTGCCTTCACACCTGAATGTGAGAAAACACTTCCCTGGTAATTTCCCAACAAGATACTCAGAAGACTCTTTTTTTTTTTTTTTTAATTTTTTTTTTAAGGGATTCTACAATACAATGACACAGTTGTTTGCAGATAACTATGATGTTACTCAGTATGTCATACAATTAAGTAATTGGTGCATTTTGCAAGTATCTATGTCCAAATTTTGAACAACCCAAGGTTCCCATAGTCCAGTTGGAGAAGCTTGTATGCACAGGCATGTTGATCAATCAGGTGTCCAGACTATATTCCTATAGTCTCATGATTCACCCCTATCTCTCCACAGCTCTTACAATCTACCACGCCTCCTCTTCCATAGTTTGTTCCTGGGCTTTGGGAAAGGGGCACAAGTGGGTGAGAAGAAAACAGTCTAATTCTTTGGAGTTGTCATTTTGGACTCGGTCTTGTTCGGTTTGTTTTCCCTTCACGGATTGACAGCTTTCATCAGTGATACCCTTTTTCAGTCATACTAACAAAGCTCAAGCTATTGGATGTACACAGGCATTTAAGCAGTACCACTTTTTGTCAAGCTATGCTCACAGCTTAGCAAGACTCTATCTTTTTAAGAAACCACTCTTTAAAATAAATTCACATTGTTATAATGTGAAAATCTTCAGTGATAAGGTCTTTTCATCAGCTATCCTCTCCTACTGCCCCAGTGCTAAGTCAGTTACTCTCTTTAATGGTACTCATTTCTTTAATGTTGTAGATGCTTTGTGTGCATCTGCCCTGTTCACAGATTTAATCCATTCATCCTTCTTTCTTCGCCAAAGTACATATTTTTCATAACTTCCTACTCTCTCTCCTCTCAGCTGCTTAAAGATATTCTTTGCCAGGGCTAGAGAGATGGTTCATCAGTTAAGAGCACCGACTGCTCTTGCAGAGGACCTGGGTTCAATTCCCAGCACCCACATGGTGGCTAAGAACTGTCTTTAACTCCAGTTCCAGGGGAATTTGATGCCCTCTTCTGACCTCCGCAGCATTGCAGGACATGGGTGTACCTACCTACATGCAGACAGTACACTCATACACATAAAATAATAAAATAAAAAAAAATTTTTAAAGTTGTTCTCTGCCAAACATTTTAGGTCATTACATTTAAAACCAACCTCACCGGGCGTGATGGCACATGCCTTTAATCCTAGCACTCAGGAGGCAGAGGCAGGTGGATCTTTGTGAGTTCAAGGCCAGCCTGGTCTACAGAGTTCCAGGACAGCTGGGGCTACAAGGAGACCCTGTCTCTTGAAGACAAAAAAAAAAAAAAAAAAAGGCAGCCTCATGGGCTAGACATGGTGGTGCACGCCTTTGTTCCCAGTACTGGGGAGGCAGAGGCTGGGAGATCTTGAGTTCAAGGTCAGCCTGGTCTACACAGTGAGTTCCAGGACAACTGGAGCTACAGGGAGACCCTGTATCAAATATCCAAAAGAAAGAAAGAAAGAAAGAAAGAAAGAAAGAAAGAAAGAAAGAAAGAAAGAAAGAAAGAGAGAGAGAGAGAGAGAGAGAGAGAGAGAGAAAGAAAGAAAGAAAGAAAGAAAGAAAGAAAGAAAGAAAGAAAGAAAGAAAGAAACAAGCCTCATGCAAATTTTCAAAGCCCTGTTGAACTATAGCCAGATTCTTTGCCAGAATGTACATCAAATGGCCTCTAGTCCAATTCCCATGAGTCCTTATACCCCTCAGAAACCTCATAAGCCTGTCTTTCCCTGCATTCTGGCATTCTGGTCTTCCATCCTCTCACCAGAATGATCCATAAGCTCTATTTATGACATTATAGAACGACTTTAGCCTTCAGTTCCAAACTCTTCCACATTCCTCCCACAAACCAGCTCAGGGCTTACAAATCACAGGGTCCATTGTATCACAGTGACAACCCCACATCTTGATACCAGTTTTCTGTTTCTACATTTTCTCAGTACTGACAAGAAGATTGTAGGGTAGATGAGTTTATTTCAGCTGACAATTTGAGGGTACAATCTATCCTAGTGGGGGAGGCCCGTATTTTAGTCAATTTTCTGTTGCAGTAATAAAACATCATTGCCAAAGCAACTTATGAAAAGAAGAGTTTATTTGAGCTTATAGTTCTAGGGGAATTAGAGTCCATTATGGCAGGGAGGCATGGTGGCAAGAGGTGCAGGAGCAGGAACAGAAAGCAGAGGTTCACATCTTCAAGCAGGCACAGGAAGCACAGCAAGGCTGGAAACCTGGCAAAGCTCAAGAACTCTCTAAGCCCGCCCCCAGTGGCATGCTTCCTGCAGCATGGCCACACCTTTTAAGACCTCCCACAAGAGCACCACTAACTGGGAACAAATGTCCAAACACAATTGGAACCTGTGGGAGACATTCTCATTCATACCACCGCAGCATGGCAGCAGTAATGTTTTGCAGCTGTGGTGACTGAAGGAGGCTGCTTGCTCACATCTCAGCTGACCAGGAAGCAGAGTGAGAGAACTGGAAAGGGGCCAGGACATAAATGTCCACACTAATCCCAGAGATCCCCTTCCCTCAAATAGGCCCCCAAAGCTTCAGCATCCTTTCAAAACAGCATCATGAGATAAAGACCCAGTGTTCAAGCAGGTATATGTTACATCCAAACCACAGTAGACAAAAACAGACTGAAAGACTGCCATGGTTTGAATGGTGATAGCCTGCCAAAAAGCATGTTGAAAGTTGTACAATATTGCAACATTCCTATAATCCAGTATAATAATACGAAGGTGGGGCTTAGGAGGTATTAATTAATAATTAGCTATAAAGACTCCTCTAGTGGAGGAGATTGTTACCCTTAAAAAGGTGTTGATGGAGCATATCTTTGCCTTTTATCTTTAGTTTTAGTATCAGAGATCCTTCATAATATACCTAATCTATCAGGACTCTGACCTTGAATGTCCTAGCCTCCAGAATTATGAATAAATTTTTCTTTACAAATAGCCATTCCCTTTTTTTTCTTTTTATTGATGCTTTGTGTATTTCATACATCATTTTCCAATTCAGTTCAGGCATATATCCCCTTCCCTTCTCCCCACCCCACCCCTACCCATCCCAGATCATGCATTCTGCCATAACTTTTCTGCATCTTTCTGCTTTTTTTTTGTTTTGTTTTCATTTTTTTTTAGCAATAAGCGATAATTTGTGAGTACAAGCATCCTTCATGTAAAACCAATTTGCGAGCAGTTGTGCCCAAACCCACACAGCTCATGGGTCCCACCATCCAGCAGGGGGGGCTTGTATGTTCAATCAAGTTGATCAAATGAGTGACCAGTCTATATTGTTGTAGTTTCACCATTCACCCCAATCGCAGCCCTTACATTCTACCGCATCCCCTCTTCCGCAGATTGTTCCCTAGGCTTAGAAAGGGGGCACAGGTGGATGAGAAGCAAAACAGTCTACTTTCTCTGGAGCTGTTGTCTTGGTCTCTAGTCAATTCTGGCTGTTTTCTTTCATGGGCTGCCAGCTTGTCCAGGCATAACCTTTCAATCCTACTAATGAAGCACATGCAAATAGATATATAGGTATTTAAACAGTATAATATATAGCCTTTCGATCCTACTAATGAAGCACGCACAATTAGATATATAGGTATTTAAACATCACTAATCATTATGGTAGGTTACTTAGGTATAGACACAGTTGTTTGGATGGTATGTTAACCCATGAATTAAACAAATAGCCATTCCTAAGATAGTTTATATATTAGCAAGAGACTAAAACAGCAGTTTGTCCAGTTTTTGCACAAGGAATCAATATATGAACCCAAGTCTCCTAGATCCAAACCAAATTTTTTTTCTGGTTTATAATACTGAAAAAGAAATATTCTGAATAGGCATAAACAGCTTTGAAGCAGATGTGTTTATTTTCCATGGACAGATTTAGTAAATTTTATATGAACAAAAAAGTCCTGTGTCTTGTCCAGGTGATTCCTTTACCTATCCACAAAAATAATAGAGACTTGAGAATCAGACAGGTTTGCAGGAATGCAGGTAGGCATACCTGGTCCCAAATCTAGACTGTGAGAGAAGAAGAACAATTAAAAATTGAGGGAGATCTAGCCACAGCTAAATAATAAATGAAAGAGTTAAATGACCTATGCAGAACTTAAAATGCACAAAGAAAATACAAAAATGTAGAAAGTATCTCTGCTTGTCTTTGACTCAACATGGTTCCCTCAGCAAGATGTATCATCCCAACGCCAGTCCCACGCCAAGGTATTCTAATTAGTAAGAGACCCTAGGCTTCTCAACATGGAAGATAGCATTCAAAGGATTGTGATTATAATGTCCCATAGTTTCCCTCAAAAGAGAGAAATGAAGAAGTCTGCTTTTGAGTCCTTGCTTAATTATCCTCATAAACTAATCAGGAAAGAGAAGGATGCTAACTCTTTCTCTAACCTTTTGATCTGTTTCCTACTAGGAATTTTTTCATTTTCTCCAAACCACAAAAAGAATAAAACAAGGTGATCAAGGCTGCAATTGCCCCCTTTTCAGGTTCCCTTGACTTGACATACTTTTTTATCCTTAAGCTGAATCATGTAAGAATTGTGTTTAATAAATAATTATTACAGAATTTTATAGCAAAATGTTCCTATATTTAGGTTAAGTGACACATTTGTATTGCAGTAGTTATATGTTCTGATCACAGATTTTTGGTGGGTGCTGAGATGCTACAGTCTCTATGTAAACAGACACAAAGAATCTCAGAATTGACACTACTTATGGGGGGATGGAGAAGGTGTGAATTTCTGAGACAGTATTCACACTCTATAACATATTATAAGAAGGGCTGGAGAGACAGCTCTGAGGGTGATGTCCTTGCTGTGCAAGCATGAGGATCTGGTGTGAGTCCTCAGACCTGTGTGAAAATCAGGTGTGGCAGTGAACACCTGTAACTCCAGGTCTAGGGGCAAGAGGATGGAGAGGGGCAGGTCCTGGGTTAACAGTGGCCAGCCAGTCTAGCTGAAGTAACAAGCTGTAGGTTCAGTGAGATAACCCCCCCTCAGAAAAGAAGGTAGAAAGTGATAGAGAAAGACACCCAAGGTTGACTTCTG
This sequence comes from Rhizomys pruinosus, assembly GCA_009823505.1. NCBI lineage: Eukaryota > Metazoa > Chordata > Mammalia > Rodentia > Spalacidae > Rhizomys > Rhizomys pruinosus. The sequence goes on along the minus strand of VZQC01003255.1, from coordinate 1,625,421 downwards.
GGTTGCAAAGGTGCACATGCACACACACTAAATATATATATATATATATATATATATATATAATCATATATGTATTATACAATATAAAGTCACATACACACAACAGCAGGCAAAATATTACTATGTTAGGAATACAAATACTTTCAAGTTCATAAGCTTCCACATCAATAATTATTCACTTAAGTCAGCTCAGGGGTCATCTAGAAAACAAATGTTATTTATTATATTAGGTTTCTAAAAACAAATAATCTATGTCTTTCCTCTCTGCATTTCCCTAAACGTTATTCATCACTTACCAATGAAATTGAATCATAAGACTTTGAGAATCTATATTGGCTGACCATGTTTTGAGGTATGAAGTGGCTTGAGCTCTTGTCCAATGGAAGAGAGAGGGGGCATCTAGAAAACAGGTCGTTTTCCAATTCTGTCACCAAAGAATGAGTCACTTGCTTACCTGTTTTTCTTACACGGCATATTCTTTTCCACAAATTTAGTGATTAAATATCTCTGCTTCTCAAATTATAAATTATTTTATCTTTAGAGTGGACCTTGGTGATTAGGCCCAAAGTGGTTGTCCATGACTGATTCTATCACTGTTTTGCCAAATGTATCATTTTCCCAATCTCATTAGCAGTCTGTGAGAGATGTTTCTTAAGGAAGAAAACAGAATGACAAATCAGAATGTGTTTGTCTTATCAGTTCCATTTCTCAGATATTGTACTTGATAAAAAGAAAAGTGTCTTTTGCTATGGATTTATGATATCTCCCATCAATGTAGCAACAACACTGTGGTCAAATTAACAATTGGAACTCCATCCACAACAACCCATGTGAATGTTGTTTTGTGTTCCCAGTTTGCTCAGAGCCTCTACATTATCTTATAGAGATGCAACAGCGGGCTGGAGGGATAGCGCAGCCGTTAAAGGCTGAGGCTGAGAACCGCAAAAAAAAAGAGATGCAACAGCATCTGTGTGTCACAGTGTTCCTCTGTTCTCCCAGCAGCGTTCCCTTAAGAAAGTTTCTCTTTTCCTTTCTTACTTTCCACCATTCTCCTGCAGAATAAAACTTCTTCCTTCCCAATTTCAATGATAATCCAATCCCACAGGTCTCTCCTTAACTTTCTCAATTAACCTTTCCATATTGGCTCTTCTGTGCCCATCTTTAGACAGGCTCAGGTTGCTCCTATTTTTAAATAAACTTTTACCAAATGTGCTCAGTTAATTTAGAAATAACCTCTTTCTGGTAATTCTAAATGTCATTTTCTGACTGATCTTGACCTATTCCTTTACTGAGAGTCTTTGCTGCCCTGGTTTCTGTGAAGATGAACCACATTAAACTCTTCCTGCTTTTTCTCTCTTTGATCGGCCTTTCTATTTCACACTTTTCAGGACTCTACCTTTAGTTCTTTATTCATTATCGCTCCTTGTGGGCCTTCTTATGATGTAAATCCTTTCCTTCAACCATTCCATTTGTATGTGTGAGTGCTGTGCTATTCATAGAAGGCCAGCCTCTACATTTTGAACTGTCCATGTGATCATGGCCAGGACCCCAGTGCTTCTTGTCAGTTGTCATTCTGGCTCGTCCCCAAGAACCTGGGGATCCTTTACTAGATCCTCAGTAGATAACAGAACAAATCAAAAGGAGTATCCAGTAGTTTTATAGTTTTTTAAAAAATTTCCATTTGTGTTTTTAAACCCAGCTTGAGCACTTTTATATATCACTCCAAATCTACATCATAATGCCTGTAATCCACTGATGTGGTTATGTTTACCTGGAAAATGCTGGGGCCAAGATACACCAGACAGAACATGGAAATAAGTTCTGATGACTCTACAGCTGTCTTTTCATTGATGTTCAAATCCTGTCGGTAGCTGTGAGTAGTACGCTCTTCATTCCTAGGCATGCAGGACACCTGGTTCTGACATTTCCATATTCCCTTCTAACCTCAGAGTCCCAAGGTGGACTTCGTCATAGACGTAGATGTGTTTTAACTTCCGAGTTTCATTGTCTCAATGGAGATCAGCATGAGAAGGATGAATGGGGAATAGCAGGCCAGCCAGGTTTGGGCTCTGTCTGTACTGTGATCTACTCCACCCTGTGCCCAGCACAGGGGGTCACAATACCCAGCCCTTCCCACTCTCCTCCTCTCTCTTACCTGCTTTCCCCAAATCTACTCCTTCTGGGGCTTGTCTTTATATTTCTCACAGTCCCTTCCTAATTTTGTCCTTATTTCTCTCTTTTCCAAAATGACCTCAAAACTCCCATTTCATCTCTGTCATTAACTCCTCTGTATCATGCTAAAAATTCACAGTAGGGTTTAACATTCCATTGTCTTTTGTCACTGCTGTCAATTACCATCCTCTTATTCTCAATTTTGGGCATTTTGTCTTAGCTTCCATCACCTCTTATTGCTCTACAATCTTATCATTGTAATATTTTTCTACCCAAACATTTAACGTTAACCCTGACTGCCATTAATTTTTAAAAGACCACAGTGGGGACTGTGGAGATGGTTTAGCGGTTAAGAGCACCCAGTACTCTTCCAGAGGACCCAGGTTCACTAGACAGAACACACAAGGTGGCTAACAACTGTCTGTAACTCCAGTTCCAGGGGATCAAATGCCCTTTTCTTACCTATGTGGGCATTGCACAACACGGGTGTGCACTTACAAACATTCAAGAAATGCACTGATACACATAAAATAATAAAAGATAATAAAATGTTTTTAAAAGATCAATGTGTTAATCTAAAACAAATATTTGTTTAAAATATTCAGTGATTTTTAAGAATTTCCAAAAACAGGCTCTCCACTGCCTCAGTGTAGAGAATACTACCCATCACTTCCCAATACAAATGACATTTTTCTTTTTATGAATCCAAGACATTAATTCAGTCAAGATAACATTCGAAGTACACATGTACAAGCTCTTCATCTTCTATAAGCTGCAAATGGCAAATATTTCCACTCTAGTAAAAGAGGTAGCTACAAAATAAATGCAGCAGAAAGGACAGTCTCAAAATAACTGCCAGAGAAGTTGGGATATTGATATTTGATAGACTTATTTATAACAAAACAATACAGACAGTTTATAAGCACAGAGTAAAGATGAAGACATAAAAAACACAGCTCTATTCACATAAGCACTAATGCTCTACATGAAATGTCAGGTTTCCAGAGGAGAGTGATGTTGACTGTGTCTGGAGAGGTACAGGAAAAGCCAGACAAGGAACAATCCTATAGGCCACACAACAAATATCCTTTTGACTCTCAAAACAATGAGGATTCAATGACTGTTTTAAGGAAGAAGTAATGTGATCTGGCTTGAGGCTGGAAAATTAAAACTTGTACTGAGAAGAAAATGGAACTGGCCAAGAAGAAGAAGAAGAAGAAGAAGAAGAAGAAGAAGAAGAAGAAGAAGAAGAAGAAGAAGAAGAAGAAGAAGAAGAAGAAGAAGAAGAAGAAGAAGAAGAAGAAGAAGAAGAAGAAGAAGAAGAAGAAGAAGAAGAAGAAGAAGGAGAAGACATTAACAGGAAACTAAGAAAACCATCCAGAGTACCTACCCACAAGCCGGTACAATGGAACAGAGAGATGGACAGCAGAGCAAAAGACAATGAGACAAAGACTCAGTAGTGACTGAAGACTAGCCAGCCACAAGTAGCTCCCCGAGGATGTGGAAGGACTCTGGGTAACCACATATATCTAGCTTAAAGGAGTCCAATTTCCAAACTTGTAGTAAAGGCTAATGATAATGAGGATAATTTTGGACATACTGGAAATGTCAAATAATAGATATGGTGATTAAAGTGTCATGAGAAGAAATTGCCTCAAGTGAAGAAACAAAATAAAAAGAGACCCTAGATACAAAAAGGACTCACAAAAGACTCAAATAAATGGTGACTGCATAAAGTGGTCAGTCAGCGAGGTTAAATACCAGGGAACATTAAATGAAGTAAGAAATTCCGAGTGTAGACTGCATTTAATAGACTAAAGGCCACTGGCCTTTGTTGTTGCACTTCCCATTGAATGCAAGTGAGAAGCTACTACTCTAACGAGCATTGAAGAGACTAAGAGGCATGAAGTATACAGTCCTATGAAGAAGGAGGTTCAGTAGCACCAGCTTTCAAACGAGTGAAGCCTTCTCCACCTGCTGCTCACCAAAGCCTCTTCTTCCTGCAAGCTCTGTAACTTCTTCCTGATGCCAGTTCATTGTACACAACACTCACACAACAGCTACAATATGACCCTGGGTTGATGAGCCTTTTTGTATACAGTTCTCTGGGGGAAAAAAGCAGTTCACAGTAAGTAATCCAAGTATTTCAAGGGGTTTATGATTTTCAAGGTCAATTGAGAACTGTCTAAAACAGAGGACCCATGTATTCACACATTTATTCATGTAAATAATGTTTATTATTTGTTTGTTCTGGACAATATACAGAACTGAACAATACTGGCATAAACTTCAAACACAATAGCATGTAATGCAATGTTTGTGTGTGAGAGGCTACCTGGCTTGATAGTTAAAATACACAGCCTACAGAGCTAGGTGAGCCTTGTAAATCCATCTGGCATTGGACCAGTCATCTAGGCTATAGTTTTCTCAACTATAAAATAGGACTCATGTTATATTATAGGGGCTCACTCACAGTGTCATTAATAGTTTGATTATCAGATGAGCTCAGGCACATTCAGGGTGTTATGGCTGTAGATAAATCATGGAATCCCTATGGAAAGCAATGTGGAAAACTCTTTAAAAAACTAAAGATGGGGGCTGGAGAGATGGCCTAGCGGTTAAGAGAGCCGACTGCTCTTGCAGAGGACCTGGGTTCGATCCCCAGCACCCACATGGCGGCTGAGAACCATCTTTAACTTCAGTTCCAGGGGAATCCGACACCCTCTTCTGACCTCCGCGGCACTGCACGACACAGGTACACAAACCTACACGCAGACAGTACATTCGTACACATAAAAAATAAATAAATAAAAATAAAGATGAACTTAGCATATGATCTGGTTATCCCACTCCTTGCCGTATACTCAAAAGATCCATCCTACTGCAGAGATACTTGTGCAGCCATGTTTGTTGCTGCTCTTTTCACAATAGCTAAGAGATGGAAGCAACCTAAGTGTCCCTCAACTGACAAGTAGATAATGAAAATGTATAGCACTTGTACAATGGAATTCTACTAAGCAGTGAAGAAAAATGAAATCATGAAATTTGTTGTAAATGGGTGGAACTAAAAACCGTTATACTCACCGGGCGTGGTGGCGCACGCCTTTAATCCTAGCACTTGGGAGGCAGAGGCAGGCGGATCTTTGTGAGTTCAAGGCCAGCCTGGTCTACAGAGTGAATTCCAGGACAGTATGGGCTACAGGGAGACCCTGTCTCGAAAAGACAAAAAACAAACAAACAAACAAAAAAAAAAAACAAAAAAAACATTATACTAAATGGAGTAACACAGACTCAGAAATACAAATGACATTTTCCTTCCTGGTTTGGGAATTCTAACAGCAACTCCTGATATGTAAGCATATATCCTGATGTAACTATAGGAACCAGGAAAATGGAAAGGAACCAGACAGGGAAAGTGAAAGAAGGACCTCAAGAAAGAAAAACAGGTGTTGCTAAGGGGAAAATGTATAAAATCAATTACTTAACTGGGATCAGGAAGGAGGGTTATATAAGGAACTATGGGACTGAGAGTGAAGGAGCTCAAGAGATGGGGGACCATAGGAGACAGGTATTATCAATGGAGAAATGAAGATAATGGGAGTACATTAAGTGGGTAGGATGTAGAGGGAGGGTTACACAGAGAGAGGGAGATGTGAGATAATAATTCTTAGCCTATGTAAAAAGATTAGAGGAACTCATAGTAGTCCAAAACCTTCTGGATAATTTCACATACAGTAGCTCTCCCTATGTGTAGCTGAAGGCTATTCAATAAGAAATAGTGTCAGAAAGGAGAAACCTCCCTTTGAGTTGTTAGCCAGGGTAGTCCAAGAGATTCCAAAAATTACACAAGTTAATGCCACAGACCTTGATTGCCTCCCAGAACTTGACGGTAAGACCCTCTTGCTGAAGGCAGGATTCGGAGAAATAGAGCTGGAACTAGACTGGAAGCCACCTCCCCTGAAGGCTAGCTCTCAGAGTTTTGGAAAGCACTACACAAGCTGCTAAGGGAAAATGTCAATACCAGCTTTAAGGCCTAATAATAATCATGTCAATGTCCAGCAGAGCAAACAATATTAGGGCTATAGTAGCACTTTTATCTAGGGGGTAATCAACAGCTACCTAACTGTATTTAAAGCTCACTCTATAGGAGAAAACTCATTCATAGTACTGTAAAATAGCAAAATACACATGGCTGGAAAGGCCATAGATGTTATAGAGAACACCTCAAGGCTGTCACATCCCTAGACAAATATAATTTCTTACTATGTGCAAAAAAATGGATCCTTATATTTACAGACTAGTATTCCAGTCAGCACTCATAAAAGAAGCTTCTTTTTCAACAGATAGAGATTATTCCAGAGTTTTACAACTGATCATACACAGAGTTTGTGATTTGCCCAATCTAAGTGATACATCTACAATGCAATCTCTATACCTAAGGGTCATGGAACATTGTGACTCTATAGAAAACACTAATACATCTCTCAACTCTCATCAATGAAACTCTCTCATGCAATAGAGGGCCATGAACACAAAAGGACACAAATGGTCAAAGCATGAAGAATAAGAGTCTGTAGAATTTGAGTCCTTAGACAGGACCCCCAATCACCCAGGATGATCATAAGAGCCAGGGAGGAGGTACATGACCATATGGAAATAGTTTCCTACAGGATTCTGAGACCTCGCTATTATGAACTTACCGCAATGGTGTCAGCATGCAGAAAACCCATGCAAACTCAAGCAGACAAAACCCCAGCCCAGAACTGTAGAAATGGGCAGCAGGCCCCAATCTTAGCTGAAGAATTATTGGCAGCTGATTACTGCTGAGTAAAGAAGAGCTGATCTTCTTAAAGAGAGGAACTATAAAGAAGATGAGTAGATTTCAGTGGATGAACTTGCATTGAGCAATGTCTAGGGATACTAATAGCCTTAACACAAATTAGAGAATGCATAAATCCCAGTGGGGGCTATAGGAGAGTGTCCACGGGGAAGGGGGTATAAAGATGATCAAGATGTTCTGTATGAAATACACAAAAATTCAATAAAAATTTTACAAAAAATCATTATCAGTATTATATTAGTATTGCTTCAGTGCTTAAAATAGTTCACTGTTCATAGAATAGCCATGTAAGCTCTTGTTACACAGATACATAAGAAAAGGCAAAATAAAGCAGTGAGAAGAGAAGGTTTTAGAACTAGGAGTTAGGTAGACAGGAAATGCCTCACTGGGGAGATGATATTTGAGTAGAGAGTTGAAGGAGGTTGGACAACAAATTAGTATTTTGATATTTTAAAAGAAAAATGTTCCAGACAAAAGAAACTTTAAGTACAAAAACATTAAGGGAAGAGCTTGCCAAGTGGGACTCTCTAGAGAGGAGGCCATGATGACTGGATTGAGGTAAAGCAAGGGTGACAGTCACTTTAGACAAAAGCGGAGGGGGGGTGGAGAGACACAGCAAAGTGCTATTGAAGTAGGGGCACTGGGGAATTTGACATTTTCACTGTCAATTATCCACATTCCTCTGGCTCCTACGGAACAGACAGCTTGAGATGAGGCAGGAAATCATTTATGAAACCATTGAAAAATATTGGATGACAAACATTTGGGACTTTGACCATAAAGAGCATGGTAAATTTTTCTTTTTTATGGCACTGCTTGAGATACACTTTGAAAGTAAGTCCTACAGGTTTTGATGTCAGTTAAGAGGTGAGGTGTGAGAAAAAGAGATGGGTCAAGGGTTATTTAACAGCATTAACCTACGCCACTAGAAAATAGAATTACAATTAGCTGAGATGAGAATTATTACAGGAAAAGGAGCTTGAAGAAGGAAATCAGGAATGTGCCTTTGGAAAAATTAAGTGTGAGGAGCCAATGCCGAGTGCACATTCAAGTTGAGTTGTGAAGTACACAACTGAGTCTATCTTTGCAAAGGATATTCCGTCTGAAAATGTGCTCCTGGGAATTCTGAGTGATAGATAGCTCTTGTACCCATATGAGGGGTAAAATAAGTTAGGAAGTAAGTCTAGTTGAATGAGAGTAGAAGAGAGAAAATAGCCACAGACTGATAATCCCTGGAGAGAGTAAGGTCTACAGAAAATGATGACTGGAACCGGACATGGAGAAGGGAATGGCAGGGGGGCTGAAGAAAGCAGAGGACTGCAGTGTTCAAGGACTTTCAAGGAAGGAGTGAGCAGCTTCATCAACTGATGTCAGTCGCCCAGTTAACAGTAGGACTATGGATTACTTGTTTGATTTAGTAGAATCCATCACTAGGGAAGTGAAAAAGATGTTTCAGTCGCATCATGGAAGTAAAATCAGGATAAAAACAATGAAAAAGAGGAATGAGAAGGAGTTTAGTTGTGTCGAGGAGTTTATCTTACAGACAAGGAAAGGTGTAGGGTAGTGGATGGACAGCTAAGCAAATAACAAAAGACTTAAACTTTTATGGGAAAACTCAAGCTCCTGAAAATAACCCAGTAGGTTAAGAAATGAGGTATATGCTTCGCAGCCTCTGCTTCTGGTTGCATCGAGAAGGCTGTGATTTCTCTTTCAATTTCAATTTTCATGTTGATCCTATTAGTTAACTCAGCCTAATATGATCTCCAAAAGTCCAGTTCCAAAGAAGTTTCCTGCCATCGAGTTGATCAATAACCCCATTTCTTTGACAAGAAAGTTTGAAACCAAATGAATGCTTTCCTGGAGCCTTACCTTTGAGGCTCCCTTTGTATGCCTGGATTTCCCACGAGAGTGTTGTTCCTGCCAAAGCATATACCTGTAGATAAAGATCACCTTGGAAAACTGTTCGCTCTTAATTTATCCCACTGCTTTGAAGCCTGTTGGAAGGTGATGTTGACCATGTTGCTGTGCTCACAAGTTCAACTTGTCTTTTCTTACTGGCACTCTTACATCTATCACAGCATTTGCTAATGATTCATCATGACCTTGTGGGTCTCATCTCAGCTGAACCTTCGGATCACTCAGAATCACTGTACTTATTCAACTCTTCCCATAGTGCACAGTGGCTACTCATAGCTCTCAGGTTGCTAATTTCATATCCCCCTTTCATTGGAAGATTATCTGGTTCGTTCATCAAGCATTCAGTGATTAATTATGTGCTGATCATAGTCCCTTAATAGGAAAAGAATGTGGCTAAAAATCAATGAAAATAAATAATGGATCAGAGAATCAAATAACTCAAAAAAACATGATATAATTTACTTCATATTTAATAAAGATACTAAACAAATAAGTAAACTTAGAGGAATACTAATGCACTAAATAGAGGAAGTATAACTGATTAGTGGTATTTGACTGGAAGTTAAAGAATAATCACTTTTACAAGTTTCATAAGAAGAAATTGGGCAGGGTCAAAGATATAGCTCATTGTTAGGTCTTTTGGCTAGCATTCAAGAGGTCCTAAGTTATTTCCAGTACCAGGAGAGAAGAAAAGTAGAAAAAAAAGAGGAAAAAGGAAGATGAGGAATTGAAAGAGGAGGAGGAGAAAGAAGGAGAGTAGGAAGAAAAGGAAGAGGAAGAAAACAGGAAATTATATTTTTAAGAAGGCAGGAAGGTTTGGGGGAGGGAAGGGAGCGCACAGTTCAAAAGAGTCAGGGAGACATTCAGAGAGAGCAAAGCATGTTTTGTTAAGGTCTTCTGTGAGAAAGTAGGGAGAGGGAGGGGTTGTGGCATGAGGAAGTGGGCCTAAGGTTGGTTGACATCATCAGACTAGACTAAAAGACATTGTGTTTTGTGGTTTGGGCTGAGGCAGGTGTTTGGAAGGTCCCAAGGACATTTCTGGATAAGTGCCGTCTGGGAACACAATGAGCTAGTCAATGTATGACTTGTTGTTGCAGCAATATTTATAACCGATAAGAATTGGAAATAACCTAAGTGTCCATCAACTGATAAATGGACTCTAAAAGGTGTTGTTATACACAATGGAGCTCAACCAAAGAACCCCGCCCCCCGTCAAATGTGATAGAACTGGACATCATTATGTTAGTGAGCTAAGTTGGGAGAGAAAGATAAATGGGTACCAAATGACCTCACTCATGTGGAAGAATCTAGAAAAGACAAGAAAGTAGTTACCAGAAGCTGAGAGAAAAGAGGAGGGAAAGATAGGTCCATGGGCAGTAGTAACAGGTCATCTAGATCAAGCCTCTGATCCACCACTTCAATGTATGGTGACACAGCACTACTATACTGTACATTTCAAAAAGTTTTTTAAAAGGATTCTGTTTTTGCCTTAAGTATGAGATAAGTGAGGACGCAAATACATAACTTAGTTTAAACATTACATTAGATAGATAGATAGATAGATAGATAGATAGATAGACAGATAGATGATAATGATGATAGATAAACATTTTATATTTCATGTGTCAATTAAAATAAATTTAAATTTATAATAAAAACAAAATTACTAAAAGTTATGTGGAGGGCTAGCTAGATGCAACCGAGGCTAAAGACCTCGGTTCAGGCCCTGGGCCTCACCTGTGTAAAGAGAGACTGATTCCCACAGATTGCCCTCTGAAGTCCATATGCACACATTGGCATATGCAGGCCCACACATAGACATATACACACACAAACTAAATAAAATGTAATTTTCAATGGGCTGGAGAGATAGCCTAGCGGTTAAGAACACCGACTGCTCTTGCAGAGGACCGAGGTTGGATCCCCAGCACCCACATGGCGGCTAAAAACCATCTCTAATGGTAACTCTAATTCCAGGAGAACTCCAGTTCCAGGGGAATCTGAGACCCTCTTCTGACCTCCGTGGCATTGCACGACACAGGTGCACAGACCTACATGCAGACAGTACATTCATACACATACAAAAATAAATAAAAGTTTTTAAAAAATTTTAAAAAATGTAATTTTCAAAAAGCAAGCTTAGCTTCTAGAAGCAAGGTTAAGGGATTTATTTTATAAAAGACAGAGGTAAAATGAGCCCCAGGCAGTCAGCCTCATAGCAGGGCCTGCTGCCCGCCAAGGGACTAAATGCATGTGATTGAGCGTAAGAGGAATCTTATCAGACAAGGTACTTACTTGACCATGAGCACATCTATTATTGTTCTCAAAATTCTGAACCCAGGACATGGTAAGTAAGAAAGAAAATTAACAGAGTGCCAAAATGGAAGCACTGCCCAAGCCATGGCAGCAACAGGCTCCCAACACAGCGGCCTAGAGAGATGACCCGGGGCCTCTTCATTTTATTGAGAAGCTTGATGCTTCTATATTGATCTCAAAATTCTGAACTCAGGGCTTGGCAAGTAAGAGGGAAAATACCTGGGAAGCCAAGATGGCAGAGGAGCCCTGCACACTAGTACAGTCTGTCCACAGACACCAGTAGGGAGAACCAATTGGGTCCACTGAACAGCGGGGAGCCACACTGGTGCCCACACACCCCAGTGGCAGTCATTGTCAGCAGACCATCATCATCACCCAGTAGCTGTCAAGACCTGGCTACAGTTCTCAACAACATCAGGAATCTGAGAAGCCTACAGATTCTATAACATAAACCAGAAGACACTGGTGCAAAGCCGTCCTATGAAGCTGCGAAACCTCCCAACTGCCACTCAGAGCATCTTGGGTTGGAGGCCTGTGAGCTAATTGCTGCCTGCTGTGAGGACCTAGCTTCTGTTTTTAACCACAATGAAATGCTGTGAGGAATCAAGAGAAGGCCTTGGTCACTCTGGGGTCATTGTGCTGAGCAAAGCCAGGAAACACTCAAAGTCTGACCTGCATGCAAGGGCTGTGAACTACTAACTTTGAGGAAGAAAACCAAACATTTCTGATCAAAATTGACTTACTTAAACAGTGCATGAGAGAAACATAAATTAAGAGTGAATAATCCCATTCCAAGAAGCCTGGGCATAGTCTAACTCAAAACCATGTACAAAGAAAAGGGAGTGGGCCTACTTTGGTACATCTAAGAATTATAGATCACTTATAGGCATTCTAATGAGCTATGATTTCTCTGGCACCCAGCTCAGAGGTATTATTTAAGATGGATGAGGTTTTTAATTGCTAATAGAAGACACAAAGTTGGGGTTGGGGATGGGGTGAGGGGTGATAGGATGAGGGCTGCAGTGGGGGAGGGGTTCCGAATGGAATCAAAATTCATTCTATAAAATTATTGAATCAATAAACTTTCTCTTAAACTTAGAAAATAGTAAGGTTAAAAAATAATTACTTTAACAGACAGAACAAGGAGGCCTCAGTGCATTAAGTGCAAACTGGTAGGAGCCCTGGGAATGAATCTTAAAGGAGGGCTGAGCTTGGTAAAATCTTATGAGATTATAACTAAAAATGTCTGTTGATAGGCCAAATTTTTTTGTCTTTTGTTTTCTAAAACATGGTCTCATGTAGTTCAGGCTGGTTTCAAATTTTCTATGTAGTCAAGGGTGACCTTGAACTCCTGATCCACCTGCTCTATCTCTCAGGGTTTGGGGATAGAAGTATATACCCCACACTCTGGGCAAGGGTTGGGTTTAGAGGGCTGAAGGGAGAACATTTAGGCCTCAGTTTGATACCTTGGGGTAATAGGTGTATGGCAGTGCATCCATTGAATTCATGAACAAGAGAGTTCTTAAAGAGGCATGGAAAAGTAACAAGCAGGCTGAGCAGGATATCTGCAAAACATCTAGTGCTTATAGCTAGCAGATATCCAGAATTTTAGAACTGGGCTTTCGGGGAGATATGGAGGTTGGAGGTATTTATGTAAACCTCCTTAGGATATAGGTAGAACAGTGAACGAAATCCTCCGAGAGAGTGTCAGATAAGAAAAAGCATTCTAGGAAAAAAAAAAATCATGAAAAAGAGCTATGGTTTGAAGGCTGCTCAGTCAGTATTCAGAACTCAGCTTCTTTTTTTTTTTTTTCATTTTTAATTTTTCTTTATTTCAGTATGTGTATGAATGTACTGTCTGCATGCAGGTGTGGGCACCCGTGTCATGCAATGCCGCGGAGGTCAGAAGAAGGTGTCAGATTCCCCTGGAGCTGGAGTTCTCCTGGAATTGGAGTTTCAGACGGTTCTCGGCCGCCATGTGGGTGCTGGGGATCGAACCCGGGTCCTCTGTAAGAGCGGTCGGTGCTCTTAACCGCTAGGCCATCTCTCCAGCCCCGAACTCAGCTTCTTTATTGCTTCTCCTTGCCACCTATTTCCTCAGCCTCGTTACCCAATAAAAACTGACAAGACTGAGCTCATAAACTTAAATCTCCAAAAGCATTCCTACCCAATTCTCACCTCCTAACTTACTTGTCCCTTTTTTTGATAATTTATTTATGTTTTCCAGGAATTTCAGATGATGCTTTTTGCCAGTATCTCTTGTATAATTTCTGGCAGAAATGTCCAAGTAGCAATATATTAGAGAATTCCTTCATCAGTCACACAGAGGTACCATTCCATTTGAAGAAACCAAATTTTTAGCCATTTTCAGCCATTTCAATTTTCCTGTGACTAGTATAACCTTGGTGATTGCAGCTTCCACATGGCACAGAAGACAGTCTTGCTGACTCTTCTCTAAGTGTCTAGTGATGTGAAGCCTACTGGTTTTAAATTCTCTGAATAAACTCCCCTATGTCACAAAGCACATCATTCCCCAAACTACTTTTATTGTCAGCAATACATACGGAGTTTAAAGCCATGAATAAAACATGGAAGGGTCAACCCTCATGACCGTGTGCTTTTATTCCATCAATCCACTGAATTCGATTCCATCAATCAAGTCTAACCTGTAACTAAGAAGGAAAGTCACACCACCAGGCATTATGAATTGCTATATTTCTAGATTTTCATCTACCTCCACTCCAATGAGAAAGGATGCTTCTTAATGGATTAGGAAATTAATTAGATTGCATTATGCTTGAAAGTGGTCAGAGAAAATGGCAAATAAAGGTATCCATTCTATACCCTAATCATATATTTAAACTCTCCCTGCATCCTTTTAACTTAGGTCATCAGCACTTAATGTACAGATAACTCATTTTAAAATAGTGAGAGTAACAGGGTTATAATTTTTAAATTTTCTTCTTACCAGTACTTTATATATTACCTTTAAAGCATTCAGTAAAATATAGTCCAAGGATTTCTACACCTCACAAACTTTATAGAAATGTCTAGGCCAGCAACTAAAATGCTGTCCTACATGAGACTGAATGTAGCTACTGAGTAAGGCAAGCCATAAAATTATTCTTATATGTGTGCACCTGTATGTCAAGGATTTTAAGTTCTTGTTGTCAAGAACATCAAAAATATTCTTTAACTGTGAAGCTGTGTTCTGGGTTCTTGCCATTCCTCAATATAAACAAACTTGTTGTTAGCACTCTGCAGGGGGAGGTGTATCACAAACACACCAAACTATGCTTCTTGTAGGACGGTCCTTATAATGTTCAATGACCTTCCATCTCACAGAAAATGGCCCAAAGATTCGAGTTCTTTGTTTTTCTTCAATGAACTGTACTACCTTCCTTCATTCTTTCACCTTTGATGAGTCTTTGTGAGAATTCTATTAGTTTTGATCAATTGTGCCATGTAAGTTTTTTTTTTTTATTTCAAAGCAATCTGACCAGTTTGGTAAAACAAAGTTACTTAGATGAGGTCTACCCTTTATTTTTTATGAAAGATTCTTCATACCCATGCCTGACAACCATGGGCTCCCATTTGTAGACTGTGATTCTGCCAATGATTACCTGAGGGATCAGAGAACCACTGTGATGTGATTGGTGCAGAGCTCGGACTCCATCCACACTTAGAGCTACTTCTATACTAGTTTCAGGGTCACTAATTTCAATATTACACAACCTGAATGCCTTTCTGCTGAAATCCTGCCTCCTTTTCCAGAAAGTTCTTTCTCTACCCACCCAGCACCACAGCATCCCCTTCCTCCATTAGCAGCTGTGCATCCTTGAGTTTTGGAGTTAGCTATCACAAAGCTCCACCTCAGTCCTCCCCCTCTTCCTGTTTTGCCTGATGAATATTGATGAGAAACCTATTTCTCTTAGTCATTCATAAGAGCTCAAATAACGAATGAATTTTTCTACCCCTGCTGCTCTCTAAACTTTAGAAAGTATCTGGTGAACCATTAGCTATTTCATGATATTCAACTTGGGTGACCATGCTGGGAACAGTTGCAACTTAATGCTTTTTTAAATATACAGTTATGGGCTGGGTCGCATCCCATCCCATTACATTTTTCTGCTGCATTTTCATTTTATTGTGCTATTAATTATTTATTATCTTTATTTTACTATCAGATAACATTCTTTTATGTCCATGATTGTTTTCTCATTTCTTTTTATAAAGGTTATAAAATCAACAAAAACTTTGACCCTGTCTTGGCAGCCCAGCAAGGTCTGTGAATTGCCCTGTGCCAATTTGTCAACATAAACCATTTACCCAGGTCTATATGGGCATCTCTTACAGGTGTAACAGTGGACAATGTGTTACTTGGTAATTTTTTCTTTGTTATTCTGCAAATTGCATGTAATATATAAACAGAGAGATAAAATAATGGTGTTCTGAATATGAAACAATTTTCTTGGCAACATAATCAAGCCATCATTCCTACCAAGAACAGAAGTACTGTGGGGTAGCTTAATACTTCCAAGATATTACTAACAACATCTAAATAAGGTCAAAGCATACAATATTTTAGGTAGTGTGTTCACATTATCAGTACAGTGGAAATGAATTTTTTTAATTAAAAATGAAGATTCAGGGAGAAGGGAGAGTGGAAGAGAAGAGAGAAGAGAGGAGAGTTCTCAGAGAAGAGAAGGGAGAAGTGGAAGTCTGTTAATAGGAAAGAACTTCATAGATTCACAATGAGAACAAGAAAAAAGATATCTTGATATTAATGCTTGACTTTTCTGGAGATTAGTCTCTTTCTAACCTTAAATATTAAATTGCTCTTTTAGAAATGGACTTGATTAACAATAGCTTCATTTTTCTATTTTGGTCTCTAAATTATCCTAAATGTTTGTGCTCATGGGGAAAATCAAGCAAAGGCTTAATAATGTGTCACATTCACCGGGCATGGTAGTGTACGTCTTTAATCCTAGCACTTGGGAGGCAGAGGCAGGCGGATCTTTGTGAGTTCAAGGCCAGCCTGGTCTACAGAGTGAGTTCCAGGACAGCTGGGACTACAGGAAAACCCTGTCTCAAAAAGACCAAAAAAATAATAATAATAATAATGTGTCACATTCATGAAGACATATTATTTCTCTATGTAGAGCTCATTGTTGTAACCCCAGTACCTGATATACCAGAGGCTCTCAGGAAATAGTCACCCAATAGCTCACAAATAGAAGGCAGATACATAGATTTGCAGCCATCATTGCGATGGTTAATCTTCAGTGTCACCTTGACTGGATTTGGGATCACCTGGGAGACACAGCCGTGGCTCATTTTTGAGAACATTTCCAGAGAAGTTGAGTTAAACAGGGAAGACCCATTGTCAGTATGGATGGGGCCATTCATGGGCTAGCATCTTGGAGTGAATCAAAAGGGAAAACGGCAAAAGCCAGATGAGGGCTAGTATTCCCTTTCCTCTGCTTCCTGATGCACAGACAGGTAAACAAACAGTTACTGTCCACTCCCGGTTCCACAAAGCTGCCCACTACCCTGACAGACTGTGCCTTCAACCAGGAGCCCAAATAGATTCTTCCTCCATTAAATTGCTTCTTGTCAGAGCAATGAGAAATTTTACCAATACAACCACACATACATCATATTATTTTACTATGTGACTGGTTAAGACAAATATATATATACAATATTATATGTAGAAAAAATGTAGCATTTTTAACCTTTTAGTATTATTATATTGAAATTATTTGCTATTATCTATGAAAGGATGCCAAGGTTTCTTTGCACCAAATTGTTAAAATACACACACACACACACACACACACACACACACACACATTACAGAATATGTATGGATCAAACTAATCTTGTCTAAACTCTCTAGAAAAACAAGAGATGTAATGAAATTGGTTTTTATTTCCCATAAGTACATATCTGATATCTTTCTATTCCAATACCTAGTGCCCTTTTGGCTACAAATTCAGAACTACCAATACTAATTAGCAAACAAAAACACACATCTAATAGGGCTCCTAAAGGATATCCCTTAGTGTAACACAGCACTTTGAATTTTAACAGAGCAACCAGAGATAAAAGAACAGTATGTCAGCTTCATAATTGATCATTATGTCCCCTACCTTTCCTTATACAAAAGCCATGCTTGTAAAGTATTTGCTAAAGGCCATTTGATTTTCCTCAGATGTAAAAAACAGACTTAATTAAAAAGCACACATAATTTCTAATAAACCTCCTTTCTTTTTGTGCTTTATACATTTTTCAAATCTATTTCTACTCAGATGTGGATTTCAAATCTTTGACATTTTCAGTAATAAAAAAGCCTTAAAACAGTAGCAGTTCGGGTTCCACTGTACTAAGATAACATCGTTTCATCTAATGTTGGGTTACTGATGTGTATATTTATGTATAACATTCATATGTGTATAAACATTATATGTATACATTTATGTATGAACACTTATACGAAGAGAATGGAACTTTACTATAATTCTAGAGGCTTTTACATATATATATATATATATATGCATCTCATTTATAAATTTCACTGAAAATCTGTTGCTATTTTCTAAATAAGAAGTCTTGAAAGGAAACTACATCAAATTCTGCAATATTGCCATATCATTACCCATATTCTAACAGGTAGATGATAGATAGATAGATAGATAGATAGATAGATAGATAGATAGATAGATTTGTTTTTTGGTCTTTTCCCTGCAGCCCCAGTTGTCCTGGAACTCACTCTGTAGACCAGGCTGGCCTTGAACTCACAAAGATCCACCTGCCTCTGCCTCCCAACTGCTAGGATTAAAGGCATGCGCCACGACGCCCGGCGAAAGAATGATTTTTTTAAAGAATTAAAAGCCAGACCTGGTGGTTCACACTGTAATCCTAGCACTTGGGAAGCTGAAGCAGGAGGATCTCCATGAGGTAGAGGCCAGCCTGACCTACATAGCATAGCCATGTCTCTAAAAAATGTATTTACAGATTAAAAACTGATGTTGAAAGAATGTATACTTGTAGTTTGATTTTTCTCTTGAATCTGAAGATTCCAAATGTAAAGTACGTGCTTGTGTTGACACAGAGCAATAAGATGACATATGATAGAAGGGAAATGGAAAGGTTGTATGTTCTCTCTTGGGCTGCTAGCAGAAGAGTTTAAAAGGCACATTTTCACAAGAACCATGTAACAATGAAAAGCTGTGATAGGACCAAAGGCATATGGTAAACCTGAATGAGGAAACCGGTACAAGGAAAGGCCCAGGTAACCTGACACAGCTAGTCCATTGTAGCTCCATAAGAATGGAGCTGAGGAGACACATTCCTCATACTCAATACCTTCCCTTGCTCTACTGGGCAAACAGTCTAGAAGTCAAAAAGAATGAAGCCACCGATAAAGGACAGAAGGGGCAAATGGACCCAAGATATGGAGGAACTGAAAAGATAGCCTATCACAGGAAATATCCAATGACCAAAGCAAGCAGCCAGTTATCAACAAAGCGGGCAAGAAAAATGCATAAGAAGTCACCATGCCTGTCAGGGTTGAGGGGACATCACCACCTATCACTGTCGGTAGCCTGAGATATTCACTTAATATTGTAGGGTTGTTGACTCAAGCAAATTTAGGATTCCTGTTTTGACACAGAATAGAATTTCAGGACTACCTTGCATGAACCAGAGTTAGAGATTTATTAAACATATTTTAATAATTATTTTAGGCATAAGGGTTAAAAGAAAAGCATGCAAAAAGAAACATCCAAGTGTGGTTATGGGCTTCCTCAAAGACAGAGCAGTTTATTTGGAGATATTTTCAACATAGATCTTAAACATGAGGGTTAAGGGGGAAAGATACAAAAGACCCAATCATGGTGCGGGCTCCTCAAGGGAGACTGGAAATTTAGTGTCTTAGCCATATATACCATTTTGGTGGCCCTCCAGTTATATATCAGAAGTTGGCTATAAAACCTATCTCTCTCTTGGGGCTGGAGATATGGCCTAGTGGTTAAGAGCGCCAACTGCTCTTGCAGAGGACCCAGGTTGGATCCCCAGCACCCACATGGCGGCTGAGAGCCGACTGTAACTCCAATTCCAGGTGAACTCCAGTTCCAGGGGAATCCGAGACCCTCTTCTGACCTCCGCGGCATTGCACGACATGGGTGCACAGACCTACATGCAGACAATACATTTAAATAAATAAATAAATAAATAAATAAATAAATAAATAAATAAATTTAATAAATCTCTCTCTCTCAATAAGTAATATTTAAAGATGGCTCCAGAAATTCCATGAATGGAATTATAATATGAGAACATAAAGTCAGGACCCAGTAGGATTACACAAGAGGTTCCTGGTGAAAGTCCTAAAAAAAATTTCAGGTTTTCAGTGGGAAAGAGCCAAAAGCCTTAATCAGCTGTCAGTTGGGCTAGAATTCTTGCTTTTAACTGAAAGAGACTTTACCCAGACTCTGGAGTTGGGGGGCTTCTTTCCCTTCTCATGCTACCATAATTTTTCCTGTCTTTCTACCCTGCCTCAATGCTCTCATGGAAGGAGAGGAAGAGCACAGCTAGAAGAGTAGCAGGGAAAATACTGAACCAGTAAATAAGAGAAGAAAAGGGGACTAATCACAATATCAAGTACTATTTACCAGACACTGGGTTAGACAGTTATTCTGATAAGAGATGTCCTTATTTCTCATAACTCACCAATAAGGAAGTCATGAACATAACAATTTTCAAAGCAAAAACTACAATCCATGCAGCGACCTTCTCCCAGATTAGAAGCATACCTGGGGTATTCCTACTTCATCTCTTCCAAACAGCTCAACTATCAAAGCACAAAGAAAGCCTCTTTGGCTGGAGCCTCAGTACATTGGCCTTGAGGTTTTTCTGGCATGGGAGAACTCAGTGGAAATCTCTGCCTCTTTCCAGAAATTTCCATAGCTCTTTTTCTCTCCAGGTTCCCCAGAGATGGTGAGCACACAGTGTGGGCTGCTTAGTATGCCAAGTCACCCACTGCTCCAACTCTGACTCTGCCCCCACCCCCAACAAGGAGCTGCTGGCGAGGGAAGGTAAGCCAGGCACACAGTCTGACATTACGTATGGAATCCATTAGACGTCTCTACTTGGACTTAAATACTAATAACCTTACTTTTCTTCCAACTTAAAATTGCCCATCGGGATCCCACTTTTTCAAAGCTGTTTCCAGTCAGTTTGCATCACCTCAATTGTAGCAGAAGTTTGTCTTATCAAATCCCTTTTATCTGTAAAACTAATTTTAGACTCTGTTGCTCTGGCTTTACAGTTTCCCTCAGAGCCCTTCCACACACAACCACAGCCTCCTCCTGAGGCTGCACAATAACAGCAGCCAACATCCGTCAAGAGGGTCATGCCCTGGACTAAGGATCAAGACCTGGTTTATCTCATAGAATCTTCCCAATGGCTCTATGAGGTAGGTCCTATGGTTAGACTCATCTCATATCTCAGCAACACACTTAGGCTAAGTGTTCCCACCATAGGCCCAGCAGGAAATATCAAAGATAAGCTTAGAGCCCGAGAATTCTGGCTCCTCTGCGGCCTGAGTGAGTGCTTAGCCACCACCCTCTGTTAAATAAAGCTCTGCTCTATACTCCCCCACCTCATTTCCCCAACTGACAGGATTATGAAAGTTGGCTTCCATTCCTTCTTTCAGAACATTTCCTTATTTTTCCCTTAGAATTCTTTCCCCCTTATCTGATTGTCTGGTTATAAACACTGGGTTTCAGAAAATGATAGTCCAATATGTGATGCTCTGGCATGCTGAGCACTTGCAGTGAAGGATCTTTCGAAGGCCTCAGTAGGTCTCTCTCTGACCTTCAAGCCTCCTGTTTCCTATTTGCCATTCTTCTCCCAAATCTATCCTAGAAACCAGGCCAGAGTGAGGTGGACTACACCACATACAGGAAGAGACTGCTGCATGCTGGGTAAATACTCCTGATCCAACGCCAATGCTGCTGTAGAGTAGATATTATGTGATGTCTAGTGAAAAGCAAGCCTTCCCAGAATCCACAGGGACTAACCTGGCAAGAAGCCACCAGAACTAGCATGGCAGACCTAGATGACCTCAACGATTATTACTATGGTTTCTCCGTATCACTAGCCTTGCAGAACTGGCTGTTCCTGCTATACGTCTGGTACCTTGACACATCCAAAAACCTATATGTGGAGATAATGCACAAGTAAACAGTATTGCCCACTCAAGGAAAGCCTCCAGCCCATTCCAGGATTTCCCAGCCTTTGTCTTGTCTTAACTCATGAATTACTAATTTCCTTAAGCTGGGACATAAAATGCTCTGTCCAAAATGATGGAGGACTCACTCTGAGAACTCCCACACTCACCCATCAAATGTTCATTTTTGCCCTGTAATGAATGCTGTCTCTCCTGCTTCCATGCTTTATCTCATCTGTGAATTCTTTCTCAGGACAGCGACAAGGGCCTGGAAACAATGGGCAGAAATTTAGGCTTCACCTCCCCCCAAGACCTTTCCAGCCTTCATATCTGGCAAACAATAGAAATCTTATTCTAATTTCTCCCACCTTTCTCTGTAGGAGCTGGCTATAAAGACATTCTTTGACATTCCTCATCTAAGAATAGAACCTAGGGCTCTCCTTCCAGAAGTTACCTTCTCTCTGGAAAGAACTAGTATTACACAGAAAGCCCAAGAAGAGTCTGGGAAGATTGGCCTTACTGCACCTCCCACTTCAGGCTGCTGCCACCAAGTCACACCATTTGTCCAAACATATTTCCTACCATCAGATCTTACCATCCAATGACATCATTATCCAAACATATTTACCATCAGATCTGACCATTCATCCAAACTCATTTCCTACCATCAGATCTTACCATCCAATGACATCATTATCCAAACGTATTTACCATCAGATCTGACCATTCATCCAAACTCATTTCCTACCATCAGATCTTACCATCCAATGACATACGTCATCAGATCCTATCATTACCCAAACATATTTACCATCAGATCTGACCATTCATCCAATCACATTTCTACCCACCTGTCATTCTTCATCAACCCTAAGCAAAAAAATAAAGTCTCTCCCATTGGAAGTCTCTTTTCATGCAAAATTTTGATTAAATGAATTTGTTATGGCTTTCTCTTACTAGCCTGGCTCTTGTTACAGAAGTCCTGCTGCTGTGACCCTTAGAATGGAGAGGAAAGAGATCCTCACACTAAAGCATGTACACTGTCACCAAATTCTGAAAAATTTTCCCAGAAATGTCAATTAGGAATGGACATTGTGCTCAGATTTGTCAAAACAAAACCACATGAGGTAGCTAAATATTCCACATATGGGCAAATGGCTGGTAAGCATGATGCCATGGCATGCTTTAGCATGTGTGATCTGGTAAGCATGATGCCATGGCATGCTTTAGCATGTGTGATCTGACAATCACCAATCAGACAAATACTGAATAATAAAATGTACAAACTCTGATGACTCCAAGAGTGACATGAAATTAAAACCAAAATATTTGAGTCCTAGAAGTATTAGGAAGACTGGTTTCAATATGGAAAAAATAAAAACTTCTTCAGTAATAATTAAAAAATCCTGTGTGGAATCTGAGACCTGTAGGCAAAATCACATTATTTGAGTTTTCAGTATAATAACGTTTTCACTATAATAATGTTTGAAATAGCAACTAACCAAACTCAGATGTGAGAAATGTGGTTTCAGAAATAGCAGACAAAAGAAAACGAGAGGTGTGCGGCATTTTGCAGAGACAACACCAAAACATTCTGGTTCCATTTTATTAAGCAACTATTTTATATATTTTCTTTACGTCTCCTATAACACACTCGTAAAGGGTTTCTCTCCCCCGACCCGCCCTCATGGAACTAACTAGAATGAATATTTCTGATTCTTCACATTTTCAACTTTGTCTTTTTCAGCTTTTATCTCAAACACACCATAAAATAATTGTCCTTGATAATTTCTCCATGTTTCATCCCATGTGATTGGGATAGGTGCTCTTGGGATACCAGGTAGCTAGAGTGTCTATGAAGTTGGCCACATCAATTTTGCAGCCAGCCTGACATTGATTTAAAATGCATTTCTGGCTGACAAAAGGTGCTATATTCAATCCCAGAAACCAAGGTTCTCTGAATCTCCACTGAACAAAGAGCACCGGGGAACAAAAGTGCCCCTTCAACTTGCTGAGCTGCAAGGTTACAGACACCAGAAACAGGCATGTTGGGTAGCTGCAACAGAAAGAACTGGATTATTACAAAGCATGCATCATTGAAGAATGAAGAGTTGAATTCTTTCTGTTAAATGAGTCAAATTGAAGCATCGCTCAGCAATAAGTTAAGACCTCCTTATTATATTTCTTCTTCTTTTCTCAAAATGTCTAGATTTTTCTCAGACTTGAGTTTTCCTGAAAATTTAAATTTACCCTTATTCAGAACTCTTCTAACTTGCTAACAACTTACAGCATCAGGCAGATTTCTATAATACTATAAGACTTAGCAGATATATCAACTAAACAGGTGCTAAGTTGGGTCTTTTATAAAATACTTTCTACTTGTAACATCCAGAAATATGGTCAAAGTTTATTACAAAAAAGAGAAATGTCCACTACACCAAATATGGCTTGAAAAAGTAGTTCATTTAGTTCCTACATAGTCTCTGGATTCTTAACTATGATGGACATCTACAATACAGAATAGAGACAAAGCCAAAAGGTCTCATGTGTGCGTAAAAGGTTTGCCTTAACACACACAAAGAAAGCCAGGTGTGGTGGTGTGCACCAATAAGGACAGGAGGATCCTCAGGGCTCCCTGACCAGCCAGCCTAGCTGGAGAATTCCAGTCCTGTAAGACCCCCATCTAAATAAAAGAAGAGGGCGGGCCAGATGACACACAAGATGGTTCCTTGGCCTTCACACATATGTACAATACACGTATGCACACACCCACACACATACCTGCACACACACACACACACACACACACACACACATACATGAAGGTTTTAGGTGTAGTGGCTCATGTCTGTAATCTTATCAACTCCAGAGTCTAAAACAAGGGATCATTAGTTCACAGACAGCTAGATGACACTGCCCGCTCTGTCCAAGAGTGATGCACACACTCAGCTTGGGAGGGAGGCTGAGGGAGAAAGACTTCCATGAGTTTGAGGATGGCCTGAGCTACAGGGAGATCCTTCCCTAAGACAACACAGAGGTTTTCACAGCAATTTGTGATAGAGCATCCCCAAAGATTTTAGCTGTTCCCATCCCCATAATTAAAAAGGTAATGTGGCCATTTCCTATCCTTTCATTATATGATAATTCCACAAAGCAAAACCCAAAACAACTCGCCTTTGTTTTAATAAGGAGCAACCTTGAGAAAGATGGCTGCTGGAATTCGCTCTGACAAACCCAGCTCTTTATCATTCAGAAACACTCTCTTGCTGAGGGTCCTGATTTGCCTCAGGACAGGTTTTTCCAGTTACACAGACCTCAAGTTGAAATGAAACTAGAGGGAGGGAAATAGCTCACTGGAGTTGTCTCATTACCCAGCAGATTTAAACCAGATCTGATGGTGTGGGATGCGAAGTAACTGCAGACACAGAAACATGTGTGCCAGTGGGCTCTGAGCATGGCGGGTGCTTTGTCCCTGTCATGCTCCCTGTAGCTTTCCTTTACATCCTCTACTACTCTAAATGATCCCAATAAAAACACAGACACAGACCTACACACACAGACACTGACACACACAAGCACACACACTGTGTGTATATGCACACACATACACTATGTCTATACACACATTATCTGTATATGTATATAATACACCCATATTATACATAAATACACAATGTGTATACATACTACACAGACACACACATATATATATATGTGTATATATATATATATATATATATATATATATATGTATATACATACCTGGATATATTCCTGCACCAAATCATCCTGCCTGCTTATATCCTATATCTTCATACACTGGAAAATTACACTCATGGATCAGCATGATGTGCAGACAGCAATCTCAGGTGACAAGGAACTTCAGCCATCTCCTGCATCATTCAAAATATAATACCGTCTCTTTTTAATGTTGCTGTTTTAAAAAGTTTATTCATTAAAATATCTACATTCTTCTTAACAAGCATTTTCAAAGGTAATGTATGTTGCAGTGAACTAATGATAGTCAATTTATGTATTAGAGAAGGAAAACTCAAGTGTCTTATTATCAAAGACCCAATAATAGTTCACTTCAATAGTGACATGGGGAGAATCACCTATGTTACCTACTCAAGCTAATCATTTGGCTTTTTCAGAGGTGCTAAAAAAGGCCTAAAGGAAAATAAAGTGTTTTCCTAACAGAGAGGTGAAAGTTATTGGCTCATCTTTTAGTAAAAGTCTCCTCAATGAAGGAAAAAAAAGGAAAAATAATAGTGTATGGGATGTGTCTTCCTTAATCCTTTGCTACCTTGTTTTCTGAGACAGGGTCTTGTAGTTCATGGATTCAACTGCCCTGGCTGGCCAGTGAGTCCTGGAGACCCTCCTGTCTCTGCCTCTCTAGAGTTGGCATTATAGGGCCATGTCTCTGTGCTTAGTATCTTCAAGTGGGCATTGAGGATGGAGTTCAGGTCTTCATGCTTGTCTGGCAAACACTTTACCAACTGACCCATCCTCCAAGCCCCAGACAAAAAGATGATTAATAGAATGAAGACTAAAGCCAGCATTGTCACTAACTCCATAGAAGGTAAGAAGACACATTAGCAGCAGCATTAAGTTAATGGTGAACTTCCACACAGCAGACACATCTGAGTCAACTCCTGAAGAGCTCAATCTGCTGAACAGGACAACAGGATGTGGGCACAGCAACCATGCTGTCTATCTCTTGAAGCATGCTTTGCATTATTTCATATGCATGATGGCTGTGATCATCATAAACTTATTCTGAAGTGCATCTCTTTCATATCTAGACAGGCAATTGCATGGCTAAGGAGCACTGAGTAGCAGAAATAGCTACACACCTCCCACCATATGCAAAGCATCCCCCAACTAACTCTGAAGTTGCTCAACTGTGAGGTGATATATTCCATTATTATTGCTGTCATTATTAGCTTGCCTCACCTAGCTCACAGGTTTGCTGTGAACCTTAAAAGTCAACAAGCAGGGGCTGATTAAAAGTGCTTACTGTTCTTGCAGAGGACCTGGGTTCAGTTCCCAGAACTCACATAGTTCCATACAATTACCTATAACTCCAGCTCCAAGAGAGCTGATTCCCTCTTCTGGACTCCGTGAGCTATAAAAAAATGAAAACATATTTTAAAGTAAATAAATTATGATATTTTTGTTTCATTTACTAGCATTAAGATCATAAACATGAGTAAAGACACACTACACATTATCCCAGTCAGCTGTAACAGCAGGTAAGCAAATGATTAATGCTGGCACAAGTTTATATTTGAGAAGAGTTAAGACTCAAAGAATTAAATATCACTGGTTATAAATGTGCAGGACCCGAGATTCACTCCTGATTATGTCTTATGTGTGGGTCATCAAGGACACTGGAGTATTCCTTAAGTACCACCACCAGGACAGACTCTCTCCTTACATTTTTGTTTTCAAAGGAGACTGATAAAAACAGTTGGTGATATTACTGCACTTTGGTTCATAAGAAAAAGGTTTAAAAGCCAAATGCTCAATGAAAGGGTCTAGGGGTATGCACTTGACCCACGCTTGACAGCTGAAGCAGGATGATTGGGAATTCAAGGCCAAACTTTATTACATACCATTGCAGGCCAGCCTGAGAGGCATCCCATCGTTTCAATTTTTTTTTAAGTTCTAAATTGATAATTGTGGTGTACAAAACTGCCAAAATTAGGGATAGGTAGAAAACTTGATAAACTTAAAAGGACTTTTTCCTTTTGTAAGTACTGCCCAAATTTCACTTTGCATAGGCTAGAGGGAGAGTCACAACTTCTATGTCCTTGAATGCAACTTCATATTCCCCTCTGCCCATGACAGGGCACCATCATTCATGTAGAGATGAAATGTTTTAAAAATTAAAATCTGCAGTGAAATAGGAGGCACAGGACTATCCAAAGTCCTTTTCTACCTTTCAAAATCCAGCTAAGGGCATTTAATCTCTCTAATCCGGGAAGAGATGCAAATATCCCCCTTTGACCAAACTGTTATTTAATTAGAGCAAGAGCCCTGGAAGTCAGTCTCTCTTCCTCAAACCAGGGCTGGAGGACACAAAGGTCTGCCTGCTTCAGATGACTTTTCCCTCAGGTAGATAATTGAAATGATCCAGTTTGGCTGTTCAAGCACTAAAGTGTCACAGTGATGAGCGTGGTAAGATAAATATAGGGATATCTTACAAATATTTCTTTTTGCAATCTGTTATTGCATATGGATGCCTAGAATAAGGAATGTAAATGAGTCTCATCTAATTTACATTTAAACAGGGGCTTAAGCAGGATCAAGGAGCACCACTCTGCCTTGAAAAGCAAGGGCCTAAGAAGAGTGGCAGGGATTGTCGTCAGTAGTCAGTATTATAATTATTACCAGGCTCCATAAAAAAAAGGCCCTTGTTAGAAATGGATCTCTCTCTGCAGGGGATATCCGATACTGCGGTGCCTGGATAAAATATGAAGGAAGAACTAATGCCAAAACCCCTAAATTACATTTCAAAAGAGGATGTTACATTAAAATAGTGATAAACTGGATAATTATCAAGAATTTTCTGAATCTTTTAGCATAATTAATGACACAGAACACCAAAGTTTGAAATTTAAAATCCGTTTATTTTAAATTATGCTTTTGAATTTACATATATCATTAGAGTGAGAAGTCAGTGCAGAATGGTGAAATTAACAGGTAGAAACTACACATGGATGAGCTATTTGTCCATTGTGAATATTACAAAAGGAAGCCAGAGTTACTTCTCCTTGTAAGTGGATTCTTATAAAGTGCAAGGCATTTACTAAAACTAATATTAATATTATCTTAGTTAACTTTTCATATATAACAAGTGCTGGGTAAATAAACGCTGTATGAAAGCTGAAATGTGATTTATAATGAATTTGTGCTAATGATATCTAATGCGCCTAGTTAAAATGGAAGCTTTATTGAGGATAAATGGTGCTCATTTGCTTCAAAGGGAGTTACAAACATGTATAATTTGATGGTAATTTAAGGAATAAAACAATGTTAGCTAATGCAAGTATGATTTTAAAATTTCCTTATGACAATGTAGTACATGGGACACATATTTTCAAACACTGTTTACTAGTTATAAAGGTTTGTGGGCATCAAAAAACTTCCCAATTATGGAATCTCCAAAATTTTGAAGAAATAACTGATCAAGACTACATACTATGCAAGGCAGAAAAATGGTCGACTGAATTTCTTACGTTTTTAATCCCTGAAACCTGTGAATATATAAACAGGTTACATGCTAAAAGAAACTTTGTAATGTAATTAAGTATAGCCCTTAAATATGTGTGTGGGGGTGGCAGGTACAATTATGTCAATGAGCAGGGTAACCACTTTAACATTCTTTTAATTTATTATATACTCATTTATTTTTATTTTATATGTATGTGGTTCTACCTGCATGTATATAACTGCACCCATTCATGAAACGCCCATGGAGGCCAAAGAGGGCATTGGATCCTTTGAGGCTGGAGTTACAGATGATTGTTAGCTGCTATGTGGGTGCTGAGAACTAAAGCCCTGTCCTCTGCAAGAGCAGCCAGTGCTTTTAACTACTGAGACATCTCACCAGCCCCCATATGAGCTTTCTAAAGCAAAGAATTCTCTAGACATGTTACCAGTGTTCTCCCAAAACAGTCAAGGTTCTAGATTATTGGTGACTTAATAAAAAAAAATCGATGCACACAAAGGCAACTGACAGTGGGGAATGTTATTAAAAGGAGAAAGAAACAACAGCAGTCAGATGCACTGCCAGGGAACAGTGAGTCTTCTTGAGATGACTCCAGTCCCTTGCCAGAGCTCTTCTCTGAGTGTAGGCAAAGGGAAGAGTTGACCCCAAGGAACAGGATCCTTAATATGATTGACAGATGGGATATTATATAACATTTGACAATCTGCCTGTGGGCCAAACATCTCATAATTTTAAGCGTATGTATGCCTTGACATGCATATTCATGAGATGGTTAATACAGGTTTTTCTTTGACAGGTCATTTCAAGGACAGATTGGTCTTCACTGCACTTGGATGGATTTAACAGGCCTTGTTTATCAATGCCTGAGCACAAATTACCCACAGGAGGGGAGCTGTTGTCTTATCCTACCTTCCCGGTAGACACATGGTTTCAAGAAGAGGTGCACAGAATTATTAGACTGTCCCTTTCACAGGGCCCAGCGTCACAGCTTCTGTCCCTGTTTCTTTCCTGCTTTAGACAAACTCCAAAGAAATATAGGAAGCAAGAGAGACAAGGCCCAAGGGAAGGTCAGAGAAAGGCGACCCACCTCCCCGGCTTTGAAGATAAAAGTATTCTGCCAGCTTCTAGAAGGTAAGGACACCTGGGAGCCACAGAAGAAAGGCAGCCTGAGTCCTGATTCAACAGACACTGCCCCAAAGCCGCTGGACGGACGAAGGGTCTGCTGGCACCTGATTCTAGTGCAGCAACACCCGGGTCAGCTTCGAATACAGAAATGATAGAGAAGAACTGCATGCTCTTTTTACATGCACATTCACACAATTTTAAAATTTAGAATCTTTCTGTTATTCTCCCAACACCTTCCTCTACTTTATGTTCCTGTTTGTCTTCCCAAATCTTAAGGTTTCATGGCCTATACATTTTGAAGATTTACTTAACTTTTCTTTCTTTCTTTCTTTCCTTCCTTCTTTCTTTTTTTTTTGTTTATTTAATTTATTTTGGTCTTTCTGAGACAGGGTCTCCCTTAGTCCCAGCTGGCCTTGGAGCTTACTATGCAGACTAGGCTGGCCTTGAACTCACAGAGATCTGCCTCCCAAGTGCTAGGATTAAAAGCATGTGCCACCATGCCCAGCTACTTTATTTTTTATTTATGTGTATGTATGTATCTTTGTCAGTGTATGCCGCATAAGGCCAGGTGCTTGTAGAGGCACTGGATCCCTGCAGCTGGAGTTCCAAGTGGTTATCAGCCCCTAGAAATGGTTGCTGGGATCCAAACTTTGGTCCTGTGGAAAAGAAAGCATTCTTTTACTTTAAAAAAATTTTTTTTTATTTATTTTTGTATGTGTATGAATGTACTGTCTGCATGTAGGTCTGTGTACCTGTGTCATGCAATGCCTTGGAGGTCAGAAGAGGGTCTCGGATTCCCCTGGAACTACAGTTCTCCTGGAATTGGAGTTACAGACGGTTCTTAGCCACCATGTGGGTGCTGGGGATCAAACCGGGTCCTCTGCAAGAGCAATCAATGCTCTTAACCACTAGGCTATCTCTCCAGTCCCAAGAAAGCATTCTTAACCACAGGCCCTGTCCCTAAGCATTTGAAAAACTGTCCTCTCCACTGCCTCCCACACATCTCACCCTCCATCACAGTCACTTAGCACGGCAGTCACCTCCTATCTGGCCTCTTAACCCGGCATCTCATTTTCCTCATACCTCTTTTCAACACTACAGACACATTGGCCTTTCCACAGTGTAAATCAAATGAGTGTTCATGCTTCCAGAAACTTCTCAGACTCATCCGTAATCACTCTTCATCTGTAAGATGTCAGGTATACACTAAATGCTTGTCCTATACTGAATACCTGTAGTAAGTATTAGGTTCGTATCAAGAAGAGACCCAGCCCCAAAGTATACAGGGCTCCAAAAACTGGGGTTTACTTCAGGTGTACGGGTGGCCAGCATTAAGATGTCGCTGAAGCTGCAGTTTTAAACTCAGGCATACAAGTAAATGAGCATGTAAGGAAGTGCGAGAGAGGAAGTGAGGGATAGGGTGTAGGTGGGCCTGTGGCTGATATCAGGAGGAGAGAGAAACTGGGGGTCTTTCTCCTTACCTCCAGAGAGGCCTGATCGCAGGACGTTGCAGCAACCTTTTCTCAGGTTGCAGGAACGCAGTCCAGGGTGACTGTTTCTCACAACTCTACTTTGATTGGCTTTCTAGAGTCCCTGTCTTAGGTGTCTACAGCTTTACACTAAGTACTTACATAGATTCTGTTACTTAGCTCACAGACCTCTCCTCTCAGAAGCTGTGGCATAAATTGTGTCACTGCTGCAATCACTGGGAGAAAGTGATGCAAAGAATCATGAAATAAGTGCCCAGAGGGCTACAGGTAATTTCTAGAAGACTCTGCTCAAGTCTATAATCCAAATTTTGAGCCATTATCCCATACTTGATCTGTCTTTCATTTTCATAAACATGACGTGTGCCTCTCACAGTCTTTTTTTGTTTTGTTTTGTTTGGGTTTTTTTTTTTTTTTTTT